>JAOXJP010117667.1:0-27950 GCA_025762735.1 Platanus orientalis | reverse complement strand
TCTATTCGAATGTTAATAGCAATTGCAGCGTTGCATAATCTAGAAATACATCAAATGGATGTTAAAACTGCATTCTTAAATGGTGAATTACATGAGAAAATCTACATGGAACAATCAGAAGGGTTTATTGTTCCTAGAAAAGAGAGTAAAGTGTGTAAGCTTGTTATATCGCTTTATGGATTAAAACAAGCTCTAAAGCAATGACATGAAAATTTTGACAATGTAATGATGTCAAATGGATTTCGTATCAACGAATGTGATAAATGTGTGAAGGGGTCAAACCTGTAAAACGGGCATTCGGATGGATCCGACCCATGCCGGATGGATCCACACTTAGTGGATCTCAAAGATTTACAAAAAATCTTCACATAACAGTGTCGGATCGATCTGATACCCCTTTGGATCGATCCAACACCCTCTAGACCGATCCGAATTAACCTAGATTGCGATTTTTGGGGGCAAAATCGATATTTTTTCATTTTAGGGAGTGTGGGATCCCCCTAACTCGACCCAAAACCATATAAATATGATTAAAAAAACCCTAATAATCTCATTTTACACCAAAAGAGAAAGAGTTAGAGAAGTTTAGAGAAATTTGGGAGCTGAGTGTAAGAGTCATTCCCCAATTGAGTAAGTTCTCTTCTAACTTTGAAAATAGGCTAGAATAAGTATTTTTCTTCCTAGATCTAGCCTAAGTAAGCATTAATTTCTATTTATTTATCTAGGTTTGTGTATTTTAACTATGAAATGCTTTGGTTTCTTCTAGAATAAGGGGTTGGCAAAGGCAAAGAGATTTTGGAGGACGATCCTCTTGTACATTGAAGGTTGGAGCTTTTGGTGAGTGGATGTGCATTTTTTGCTTACTTTCATTTCCTAGGTTCATAGATTTATGTAAAATGATATTGGATTTGGTGGTTTTTTATCTATTCCTTGAGAACATGAATATTTCCTCATGTAAAATCTTGATTTCATGGATTGTATAAGTGGATATGTTGTTTATGCTACACTTTTCCTTTTCTAGGTTCATTGAAAAGTGTTTATACTCTATGTTTGTTAAGATTTATGGATTTTAATCTTTATATTCTCAAGATGCCCAATGATTCTTAGACACTGGGGCTTCTACTCACATCATTGAAAATGCAAGTACTTTTACAAACTTAATTACATATCATGGCTACTAGTACCTAACATTCAAAAGAGTTTGCTCATTGTCTCTAAATTAACTACTAATTATCCTTTTTCACTTTGTATTCGATTGTAATGGGTTTAAAATCAAGGGCATGAAGACAAACAAAGTATTGGCATCGGGGAATTAAGTCGGAGGATTATACGCCTTAGATGGTGAGACTCACATTACTGAAAATGCATGTACTCTTACAAACTTAATTCCATATCATGGCTACTAGTACCTAACATTAAAAAGAGTTTACTCTATGTTTCTAAATTAACTATTGATTGTCCTTTTTTGCTTTGTATTCAGTTGTAATGGGTTTAAATTCAAGTACAAGAAGGCGAAAAGAGTATTGGCATCAGGGAATTAAGTTGGAGGATTATATGCCTTGGATGGTGAGCATAAGGAGGCATATTTCTCTAATAGATTTCGTACCGTGGTTGAAGATGTGTGGCACCAAAGACTTTGACATCCACAAGTGAGAGTTCTCTGGTTTCTCAAAAATAATAGTTTTATTTCAGTTATATTAAATCTAATGTTATGTGCACAAATTGTCAAATGAGTAAAAGTGCCAAGTTACCTTTTTATATTTCCAGTAAGAGTGCCAAGTTTTATTTCAGTTAGTTGTGATTTATGGGGATCATGCCCAATCAACTTAGTTTAGGGTTTCACTATTATGCCATTTTTGTTGATGACTCTTCAAGGTTCAGCTGGTTCTATCCATTGAAACAAAAATCCAATTTTTTCATATACTTTCTTATTTTTCAAAAAATGGCCAAAAAGAAATTAGACAAAAAAATTAAGATATTTCAATCTAATGGAGGTGGAAAATTTTCAAAAAATAAAAAAGTTTTTTAGACCATTTGGCTAGATGTGGTTAATACATCAAGGTTCTTGTCAAGGAATGCCCTAATAAAACAGTATTGTAGAGTGCAAACAATGGCATGTAATTAAGCTGGTACTTGATATGATGTACCATGCAGTTGTTCCCAAAAATTATTGGGTGGGACATTAATCACCTTCCATCACCAGCCATGAAGTTGGAATGCCTGTATACCATCTTATTTCAGAGAAAGCTCGATTTTTCATATTTAAGAATTTTTTGGTCACATTGCTTCCCTTGCACAATTATGCAATAAATAAGTTTGAGCCTCGATCATTGACATTCATTTTTCTTGGCTATAGTGACAAGAACAAAGGATAATGTTGCCTTCACCATTCTAATGGTTGTGTTTACATATCACACCATGTGGTGTTCAGTTAATCCATCTTCTCTTTTGCACAATCTACTAATGATTTTAATGTTGAATAGGTAGAAGGAGAATTTTCAATTTTTGATGAATGGATGAAGCCCTATAACAATGATCTTAACCCGCCATGTGCTTCAATGGCATCAGATCATGCTCGCCTATTTTCTAGAAAATATCACACCCATCTTGGGCCCACTTTTATCGCCACCTATTACTTACCCAAATTCAATTGATTATCTAAATCCAATTAATTTTAGGTCTTCTTTCACTAATAGAATAGCACTTGAGACTACTTCCCATGTCATTCCAACATTGAACACAGTTTCAACCCAATATCTCAACCTATATCCATTGAACCCAAGACCCAACCCACATCCATTGACCCCATGCCACCACCCCTTCCACCTTCTTCTCCTCTACCCACCATAATCCAAAATATGCCCTTCTCACTTCTACTATACCCACTAAACCTAAAACTGTAAAATTTGTCTTGAAAAATGATGGTTGGAAATCAACTATGCTTGAAGAAATGCAAACACTTGCTATTAATGACACTTGAAAACTTTTTTCCCGGTGTTCAAACATGAATGTGGTGGGTTTTTGTTGGGTCTTCAAGACCAAGTTGTAGGCTAATTGTAACGGCCCCAAACTCGTACTTGGATATGGGATTCGTATGCACCCTAGATTCAAATCGCTACATTATATTGATTCGAGAACCAATGTTCACGATCAGATATTTATAATTCAATATCCAATATATTTACGGAAGTGTATTCACATTCTTAGTTCGAAAATTGCGGAAGCATACATCAACATCAAATAGATCACAATAGTCTAATAATCAATAGTCGTAGTGGATAGTAATGTTATAATCTCTAATATCAATCCAAAATAGTACTAACAAATCCACATAATGTATGAGTCAACAGTCTACATCAATAGGGTGTTTTTCACCCGAATCACAAAACAAGGGAAAATAGAATAACCACTATACCAAAAATATGAACCTGAAATAAAAAGGTCCTAAATCATTTCCAAAATAACAATGAAGAATAAAAGGGAAAGCTAAGGATATCCTAGCAAGTCTCTTGGATGGAAGACCTGCAATAATAGTTAATTTGAAAATAAAATAGTTGGGTTGGTCCCAACCTATACGTAATCCAACTAACTATAGACAGTATGAAGCAAAGCATAAATCTGAGTACTAGTATGTCCAAAGGCCAATACAAAACTAAACAGAGGTCGAAATACTAATCATAATCATGCTAGCACAAACTAAACAATAATCAAATATCAAACTGAAGTCAAAGGTTCAATACAAATTCTAAGTTCAATGGAGAATTCTGATTTCATAATTCTAAGCTCAATACTAAATATTGAGTAAGAATTAGTGTCAAAATGAGTAATTCAATATGGAGATCAAAGCTAATAAGTTCAATGACATATTAGTTTCAAAAGATCCAATGTTCGATGATTCAGAGTATTTTCAAAGTTCAATGTTCAAAGGTCTAAAGTTCATATGGTCTAAAGTGTTCAAAGTTCGATATTCGAAAAGTTCAATGTTCAATATTTCAAACGTTCAATATAAAGTATTTGTATTCTCTGGTCAACCCCACGGGTAGGGTCCTAATTTCATGACATACCCCACGAGTAGGGTTTATGTTCTTGTTATAATCCCAATGGTAGGGTCTTAATCTTCTGACAATCCCCAGAAGTAGGGTCAATATCCATGAACTAAAGAACATGTCTGAAGTACTTTCTCACATTTAGCCTTGTGAGTAGGCCCAAAGAATTAAGGTCACACTTAATCTGGTGTCAAGGTCCACATAGTTAATAGTCACACTTAGCCTTGTGACAGGACCCAAAGTGGGTCAAAGGTTTGAAGTAATAGAGTTCACATCAATAAGTTTGAAGGTTCATATAGTTTCAATAATCAGAATATTTCTATGAAGCATAAAACAAATATATGAATAGCATTGTCATGATTCAATCATTTTAAAAGCATATTATTCACTTAGATTCAATGTTAGTACATGGTTCGATATTCATATGATCGGAGTCCCAATAAATCACTAAGATTTCACATAAGATCAATAATTTAAAGCTTGTAGTAGGATTCGATGGTCCACATAGTCCATATAATCACATAGGAAGCATAGAATTCAATAGAATCAATGAGTTCAATATAAATTTAAAGAAATTCAAAAGTTTAAAAGATTTTTTAATGAATCTAATCGTAGAGATCATCCAAATATCACTTCTAGTGTTCTAAACAAAGGGCAAAACAAGAGTGTCAATCAATTTGATCATTAATGGTGTAGATTTTTTAAGGATTCACAATTTCACACAGATTTTCAAAGATTCATATGGAGAAAATTCATATTTCACATGATCTAAAGGATTCAATAAAGGAAGATAGTCCACACAATGTTTAAGAATAATAATCTTTCACAAATAGGTCTAGATCTAAATTTCAAACAAGATTCAATGGTTCAAAGCATAGATTTATAGAATTTTCAGAGATTTCAACGAGAAATAGGTTTTACCAAGCATAGATAGCAAAACTCCGAGTTCAACATTGACCTTTCGTGAAAAAATGGGCATAACTCTTTGTAGAAAACTTCGAGTTATACATCGTTTAAGGAGGTGAAAAGTATACTAGAAGAAATTTCTAATGATGTATGACTCATACTCGAATTGTCTCAGGATTGACATAGGTTAACCGGTGAAGTTACCCCAATTACGCTCTTAATTAGGTCAACTTTAAAATTTGACAAGTTCAAGACTTATCTTTGTTTCCCTCACTTCCAATGCATTCAATTGGGTCATAAACATTATAAATAAATTCTTAAAAATGTTAAAAGATAATTTTATCCTTAAACATGTAAAATTATATTTTTACCATTCTAAGGCATTATGGGGTATTACACTGATGGTAGGCTAGATTATCCCAAGGACCAACTTGTCACCAGAAGCTTTAACTAAAAGAATGTGTGGATTTCTTCAAAACCGTTAGCCCCATTATTAAACTAGGTAGTATTTGGACTTTTTTTACTATTGCTATTGTGAAAGGGTGGTCCATTCATTAAATGGATGTTAAAAATGTGTTCCTTCATGACCATTTACAAGAATTAGTCTATATGGAACAACCCCCGGGTTTTGTTGATCCATCAAAACCCAATTTTGTTTTTCATCTCAAACAGGCTTTGTATGGTCTTAAACAGACCCCACGTGCATGGTTTGACCGCTTTGGCACATTTTTCGCTTGGCTATGAATTCTTTTGTAGTGTAGCAGATTCATCTCTTTTTATCTATAGACATGGTGGTTGTACTACGGTCCTCTTATTGTATGTCAATGACATTATTCTTAATGGCAATAATGAGTCTCTCCTTTCTTATTTGGTGCACACCCTTTGGCGTACATTTTCCATGAAAGACCTCGGGTCATTACACTACTTCTTGCACACCCTTTGACCACTGGATTTTGCAAGTTCCATGGATCTAATTACATATCTTGGAGTGCCAAGAAATAATCCATTGTAGCTCATTCAAGTGCCAAAGTGAAATACCGTACAATGGCTTCTACAACAACATAACTCACTTGGTTATCTTTCATTCTTCATGATCTTGGCATCATTCAATCTCAGCCATTCATTCTCTTCTGTGATAATATTAGTGTCCTTTATATGATTGTCAATCTTGTTTTTCATGCTCGTATAAAGCATATCAAGAGTGACTATAATTTTGCTCATGAGAAGGTGGCCCTTGGATCCTTGGTTACATGATTCATTCCATCTCGACAACAATTGGCTGATATCTTTACAAAACCGTTACCTCGTGATTTGTTTTAGCATTTACAGATCAAACTAGGCCTATGGTCGGCTCTGCAACCAGTTTGAGGAGTATAGAAGACTATAGTCTGATCAAGAGAAAGATTCTTCAACTACAATTAAAGAGTTGTCTTGGCCAACATGAGATTCTCATAATTGTTTGATTTTCATACAAGGACTGATAACTTGAAAATTCTCATAGTTGTTATATTTCCTTATAAAAGAAAACTCAATATTTTGTAGTTATTCACATAAGACTATAAATACAAGACCACTCTACAAAAATAAATAAATAAAAAGTGTGAAAATTTTACCAAAATTCTATTCTCCTACACTTTTGTGTTAGCATTGTTTTTTACCTCCTTCCAAAGAGAAATTTTTTTTAAAAATGAAACAAGGAAGGAAAATTCTAGTTTTTGTGTTGTATTTAATGACCAAATTAATTCTTATTTCCATTCCATGTCAAATTATCACAATGCATGAAACCAGTAGACCTCATATAATAATAAAAGATAAAATGCCATTAATATTGGCGTTCCTATAGTACTGACCAGATAGTATGGCCTTTTACAACTCACAATATTATCTTCTACTCCTAAACTTCAGTAGTAGCCAAGTGAAGGGCCTTCTCTCTCATCTTATGAAGAAGTTCAACTAATTTGTGATGAGGTGGGAGTGTCTCCTTCACCACAGGGTGGCCTTCCATAGCAGTGAGCCATGAAAAGAACAGCTGATTCCTTTGCAGATCGAACAACTCGGCACCAATGACCTCGTTGACGGCTCGATGGTTGCAAGCACTGGATCCCATGACAATGTCGAGAAATCCGGGGCTATCGCCATTGAAGAATGGAGACTTTCCCTGAAAGTCTTTCTTCAGGCCTTCTTACAACACTCCCAGATTCTCTTGGAGCTCTTTAATGGCTTTCTCAAACTCTTCACCTTTGGACTTGAATGCTGGATTGCTACTTGGAGGAAACTGGAAAATTCAGAAGTTTAAACTAAAACTAGTCAGATATCTTTTGATTGTATATGAATTTAATACCACTATTTGACAAGGAAGATAAAAGAAGTATGTAAGAAATAAGAATTAATGAACTTATTGAACCCACCTTCCGGTCATAAAAGCTGGCCCAAAAGCGAACCTTGGCTCTTTCATAAGGATCCCCAGGCAAGAGCCGGGGACTGTTGTTCCAGTATTCATCGATGTATTCGAGGATGACAAGTGACTCAGCAATGGGTCTGCCGTTGTGAACCAGTACAGGAACCTTCTTTTGAACAGGATTAAGCAACTGGCTCTTGTTGAAAAGATCTTCTTCTACGTACTCGTAGGGTATGCCCTTAAGTGCTGGCCCACGTCCCATACAACTTCACTTCATTCACCTCCCCCATTGTCTCCCTCTCTCTCGTATCTGCCTATGGCAATGGCAAGGCTTCATAAAATTTCCCTAGGTCACACCCTTTTCTTGGAGAGGAAGGGTAAGCCGGACCTGGACAAATTAAATCCAGCTTAAAAAAACAGAAAAAGGAATACACTTCTCTTAGGGAAAGGGTAAGGTAGTTGAGGAGCTAAGAAAATGTGGTAAAAGCAGAAAAATACATGAAAAATGTAAGAAAACTGTGTAAAACTATAATAGATATATATAAAAAACAATTATGTCAAGAATGGGATTCGAACCCATGCCCTTTCGGACCAGTACCTGAAACTGGCGCCTTAGACCAACTCGGCCATCTTGACATTGTTGTTTAATATGTTCCCAAAAATAATGTTATTTAGGTTGATTACACAACAATGCTGCAATGCATCTTTTAAAGGGATTAAGAAGTCAGTAATCAGTGGAGCATCTCTTGTATTGATCACATTGGAGAATAATCCGATCAAAAGATGTTATTCACTTGATAGATGGATCTCTTGAACCCTTTAAAGGTCCTAACTGTTTTAATTGGTTGAGATTCTGTATGTCATCAATTTTAACAACTAGATACAGTTGGTGTCTACTGAGTCACATTATGGTGGATCCAAATGGGTCAAGCTTGGTACATCATGGTGGAGCCATATGTATCCGGTATATTGATTCACTGAACAATGGTTCTTGATTAATAGTTATATTGTAATATTGTAGGCTTTATTACATAAAATACACTATATAAGTAAATATCAGTAGGAAGTCTGATGGATGGAGGGTTGGTGCGAGGATGATATTGTTATAAATGAGAAATTGTTCATGTGATTGGAAACCATATTTGATATCTGGATAAATAAACGAATATCGATATAGATCATGTTTCAAAAGATACGTATATGTTTAAAAAATCTGATCATCTTAATGAGCCAAATACGAATTTAGGTATATTTATTCCATATTCCATATTCCATATTCCATATTCCATATTCCATCCATTTACAGCATAGAACTCAGCTTTAATATCTATTTTCTATTTGTAAAACAAAGAATAATGCTAAGCTAGTCTCGAGAATATGGTATACCCAGCTACCTCATTGGATCCAGAATTTGACAAAGACATGTTATAGGATCCAATGTTCATTATCCAGCAGATCTATCCTTTAAAAATCATAATTAATGGTTATCTTATTTAAACACCCCCTCTTTAAAAATAATAATAATGATGATGATGATGAAAATAAAAATAAAAAGAGAATACACTACAATGGGTAGAGTAGCATTAATTCTTGACATGGGGATGTAAACAAATCAAACACGAAGCGGATATAAGCATATTCACACTTGTATTCAATTATTGGATCGAATTTCAGATATTTTGTGAATAGTTGCGAAAACACTTTAGGACTAAGGAATTATAAAGATGGAAAACAATCGGTGGAGTACAATCAGAAATATGGTTTTAGCTTTTTTACATACAAAATGGGGTTAGGAGATGAGAACTAGCTAGGGTTAAGGTACTCATATGTTGTATTTTACGTGACATAACCTACAATATTATAATGTAAATTTTATAGGTTCAACCGGAATACAAACAATGTATTCTATTGGGGCAAATAATTTGCTTCTTTCTTTATCCATGCCTGTTTTATCTGCTATGACATGGTGAAAACACATAGCACAAGTGGTGGGCAAAACGAGTATGAAAAAAAAAATTAACCCCAAAATACCCTCATCTTCTGCCTTTAGTTTGAGAGACTTAGGTTTGCTAAAATGGATTGTTGCCGCCACTTGTCGCCGTTGTCACTGCTATTAGCCCCCTTTACTGATCTATCCATAAACAAAGAGGAGAATCATCACCACTCATAGCCATTGTTGCTCCTTTAAAGTCATCGCTATCGTTGTTTCCATCATCTTGTTATTCGAAGCTCCATATTTGGAATACAAGCTTGGGATTGGTCAACATCTATGGAGACTTCCTTCATGCGGGCTCATCCATGATGCTTCTTGTTAGACACAATGGATGCATTTGTATAAAGAAGCAGATTAGCTGAAATTGTAAAGAATTGCCATGACTAAAATCTCCTTTTAAGTCTTGCGTTTTCGATTTGTTTCAACGGAGAACAAAAAGTTCAACAAAGAGAGTATCAATTTTTTGTTTCAAAGCCCTAAGATATTTCATGAACATTTAATCTGAAATTGAGAAATCATCATGAAAATTATGAGAATTGGACAGGAAAATTGAGCCCTAAAATCCTTGGTTGAGAAGGGTTTTAATAAGATCCTACAATAGATACCAAACTTCATATAGATGGGAAAAGTTGTTTGATTATTCAACTTTGATGGAACTCAACATTGCGAATGCTAGTAAGTGTTAACCCCTCCCTCTTCCACCGTTGAGGCCTACCTCTAAATGATTTCTTTTTTCCAAGGGGAAAGCTCATTTAACCCTTTGATTATAGGAAAAATATCAGCTCAAGCAAACTTTCCGCAAGCATGCATAAGCATCTTGCTTGAGCTATCACATAGCGAAAAAAGGCAAGCAAAATCCCAAGTTATATCTTGGGTTTCTTTTCTTTCTTTCTTTTTTTTTGTTCTACGTGGCAGCTTGAGCAAGATTGCTTGCGGGTGCTTGCGAAAAGTTGGCTTAAGCTCATCCTTTACCTTGATTATATGATTGTCATTTGTTGATATTACCTACAGCTACCTCCAACGAGAACACCCCTGAGATGTTGGACCTAGCCCCAAACATAAACCCCCAACATTGAGCAACAAGAAGCTCTCTCACAATCTGAATAGATATGTCAACCTTCTTCTGGACTCAAGTGAAGGCCATCGATTTTCTGGACGCTAATGTCAGCGTTATGAAAAGTTAAATGATCACTATAGGGCAAACACCAGACTTGTTCCGGTTCTTCTGAACATGGAGGCTAGAGTTTGGAGTTACCAAGAACTGGAGATAGTTGAGATGGTTGTTGATTAGGTAGTTATCGCTCCATCTCTCTATCATGCTATAGCTCTGGAAGAGTCTCAAACTCATGAAAGAGAAACTGGAGGACAAAAATTGAGCATTGAAATAAACCAGAAAAAATTCAATGATGGAAAACTAAGAAAGGAACTCATCGTTTCTGACGGATGGTGAGAAAATAATGAAGAAGAGGGAGGGTATTTTAGGATTATAAAAAGTCTTATTTTATCTAACTTCTTGTGTTACGTGTTATCACAAGTTTACGGCTTGATAAAACATGACCACAAAGAGAAATGAGCAAATTATTTGCCCTAATTGAAATACATAGGATGCCCAATTGCTTAAGGGAGCTTCTATTTGCACCTCACTTTTTTTAAGCACACCTCACTTAACTCTATTCCAAAAATACTCTATCTTAAAATAACAGTTATAACCCTAATGACATAAAATAAAAAATAAAAACTTAAAAACAAACTTTGTAAGCACACCTCCACACTTCCAAACCATGTCCTTCTCCCTCTCACCAAAGCTTCGTCAACTCTCTCCATTCTTCTCCACTTAAGGCTCTCTAACACCCAAAAAAAGTCACACATTTATATTTTCAAACAAGAGCTCAACCAATGGAGTATCAAGGAAGTGAAACGGATCGAAACGGAAACTCCCAGGTAAAAAAAATTTCAAGTTGTGGAAAGTTTTTTTTTTTTCGACGTGTTTGGCATTACAAGGCTGAACAGGCTTAAGTCTGTTTGGCACTATGATGCCGAACATGCTTAAGCATGTTTAGCCGTGAGATGTTGAACAAAAAATAAAATGCTTAATTTTTATTTTTTATTTTTTATTTTTTTGACAGCCCAATGTCTCAACCCGCTATAGTCAGATTTGAGATGAAATAACGATGGATTACAACAATGAATTCATCACGCACAAGGTAAAAAAAGTGTATCTAACTAATAGTGTGACTAGTGTATATAAAATTTTAGATGAAGTTAACGTTATTATTGTTCTCCTATCTATAGATATTCAGTAGTCAGGTGACATTGATTAGGTGGGCGACGAATGCTGGAAAGATGAATGGGTTTTTATAGTTATTAAGAAGTCACATTCTAGTTTTGCTTTAAGAAAACCAAGTCTGACCCTTGCATGCTAGCGGAGTGGGCAGTGTAGAGAAGATAAGAGGTCAAGAAATGTCAGCAAGGCTATAAGAATCAAGGGAATGAGCACCAAGAAGTGTGAATGTCCATTCCAATTAAAGGGAAAGAAGTTACCCACTGATGACGATTGGTTATTGCTAGTCGTATGCGGGGTGCATAATCACCTTGTTGCGGATCATCTCGAAGGTCACTCTTATGTGGGTAGATTGTCTGACGGAGAGTCATCACTTTTGAAAGATATGTCTAAGAGTAATGTTCGACCAAAGGACATATTGCCTACAATGAAGCAAAGAGATGCCCTCAATACGATTACAATAACCACAATATATAATGTATGACATAAACAAAAGAGGGAAGAGAAGGCCGATAGATCTCAGATGCAACAATTGCTTGGATAATTGGTCAAGCATAATTTACATCGAGTAGCATCAAACAGCCGAAGACACCGAGATTGTCACTGATATTTTTTTGGCACACCCAGCTAGTATAGACCTACTGCGTGCATTCACACATGTGTTGATCATGGATTGCACCTATAAGACAAACGTATATTGCATGCCACTTTTGGAGATTGTTGGCTTGACATGTACTAATCTGACTTTTCTATGGCATTTATGTATCTTCAGCATGAAAGGGAGGGAGGATAACTTTGTATGGGCACTAAATGTCCTACGTGGTGTTATGGATGATAGTACTCTCTCTAATGTCATTGTAACGGACAGGGAGTTGACTTTGATGAATGTTATATCAAGGGTGTTTCTCAATGCTACACATTTATTATGTAGGTGGTATATTAGTAAGAATGTGCTTGTAAACTGTAAGAAGATATTTATGACGAAGGAGATGTGGGAGAGGTTCATGATGATCTAAAACCTATTGGTGGTGTCACAAATGGAAGAATATTACTTTCAGCACTTGGCATTATTGGAGAAGCAATTTAGCACGTATCATGATGCACTCCATTACGTGAGGAGTATTTAGTTAGATGGATATAGATACAGATTTGTAGTAGCCTTGACGGGCAAGTGCATGCATTTGGGGGTCACTACAATGAACATGTAATCTTTTTGTTTAATAATCTCACTTAAGTTTGAAACTCATTGATTGGTACACAACTATTTATGTACATGTCACCAGGGTTGAGAGTGCACATGCCAAGTTGAAGCGATAACTTAGATCCAATCAATGAAACATTGAATCCTCATGGACAAACATCTATAATTTGCTTGAGCTACAGCACACAACCATCAATGCAACATTCGAGAGATGCAAAATGGTTATGCAGCATAGCTTTAAACCTATCGAGTCAGAGAGCTCTGCGGCAATGTATCCATTATTGCATTGAAGAGGATTTTGACTAAGACAAAATGTGTAGGTATTGTTGGAGTTGATTTTACTGCGTGAAGATGTGTTCTTAGATGCACACACAGGTCACCTTGCGCACATGAGATAGCAAGGTGTCCCATTCCACTTGAGTGAGTACATGCGCATTGGCGTAAGCTTGACATGCATCCTATCTTAAGCCCTATAAGCCATGATTTGGACGCCGCAACAAATATGAAATTGTTTCTGCAGCGGTTTAACCAATCCAATCAATCCACCCAAATGTAAATGCTTAAAAAGTTATGGGAGTTAGCAACACCAGACAACACACATATCAAGGAATCTTGTGTTAAAAAAATACCCAAGGTCACCCACATAGAAAGATAGACACATCCATGCGGCGTAATCCATCAGCATTTGAGAGGGTGTCATCATTACATGATAACTACTCTACAGTAACAACCACCACTACCAAAGCCACCCAAGTACAATTAGTAAGACAAACACAGGAGAGGAGAGCGAATGAAAAGGCAACTAATATACACATAATCGGGTAAGTGACAAAGCAATTCAACTGTTGTGTGGCATAACATGTTTCCTTCTTTTCTTGTAAGTTATTCAATCAAGCTCATCTAGACGAGCTTCCTCACAGTATCATATGTGTTCCTTCGCAGAAGGCATTTGGCCTTACATTAAGAATGTTATAGACGTGGTAGTAAACGGGCATTATAGTTTTATGGTCATCGCTAAATTGATGGGATTTGGAGAGGATAATTGGGCATAGATTAGGGAGGATTATATATATTAGCCTATTCAATGATTATGTGTCGTACGATCGCTGGATGACCATACTAGAGTGTGGACATCTTATTACATCGCACTATGATGTTGTCCTATATTACCTAAGTGTGCATCAGCGCTTCACTTTCTTACCACTCATATTAGATCCTGTCATTGCTGTCGCTCGAAGGGAAATTGCTATTGGTTTCGTCAATGGAAACCACTTTGTCCAGGTTATCCTGATGCTGGGTCATTCAATCCCTCCTATAGCGACATTTTAGAATAGATATAGATACAACAATACATTGGGTTGGGAGCTTCCATCATATGAAGGAAGGATCGAAGAATTTAGACTTGTTGTCTGCTCGAGTGTTGCTACATAGGAGACTATAGATTTGAGCGATGGCTAATGTAATTTTTTGTCTGGTTACACATCTGTTGTATCCTTCTAGTCTTATTTTGGGATCCTGTATAGAACACTGACTATGATTAATGTAATTTTTTAACATATTAATAAAGTTGATAGTTTTTATTATTTGGTTCTTATTCTGTTTCTTGTTCGGCATCTCAGGGCTACAAAAAAACAACCATTATGTCTCTTGTTTGGCATCTCAGGGTTGAACAGGCTTAAGCAAAAAATAATAATAATAAGTTTCCAAAACTTGAAATTTTTTTTACTTGGGGGCTTTCGTTTCAATCCGTTTCACTTCCTTGATACTCCATTGGTTGAGTATTAATAAATTTGAAAGTTTTTATTATTTTATTCTCTTTTTTTTTTTTACCTATTTAAGTCATTGATTGCTATCGAAATGGAATAAATACAAGATGTTTTATAGTAGAACTAAGATAAAGAAAACGACTATTCATTACATATAAGGTATTTCAATACATGTGATCATATAATGAAGTACAAAATAGAATGAAGTATAAAGTATCTAGGGGTCATCCCCTGTGCAATACAAATAAATAGTAAGCATCCACAGATGGGGTCATCCCCCGCTACGCCTCTTCTGCATATAGGTGCCACTAGTAGCATGTGGGGCCTGTGGAGCCGGCTGAACATGGGGGAGATCACTAGGAGGAGGTGGTGCCTATGAAGCACTAGTAGAATGTGGGGCTAGTGGAGCAATAGTAGTAGCAGGTGGGGCTTGTGGAGCACTAGGAGGAGATGGTGCATGTGGAGCACTAGTAACAGGTGGGGCCTGTGGAGCACTAGTAGCAGGTGGAGCTTGTGGAGCATTGAAAGGAGGTAGTGCCTGTGGAGCACTAGTAGCAGGTGGGGGGCCTGTGGAGCATAGAGAGTCGATGGGCGTTGTGTAGTCGATGAAGATGGGGCATAGGGATCCAGGGATGTGGTGTCAATGCCACATCGTAAAACCTATCATACATGGCGCAATGTGCTAACCAATCAATCCCTCGGCATCTTCTCGATACTGCCATCCATAAGAGACTGAATAATCTATAGTGAACACTCATTACACTGAAATAAAACATGCCAGAAAGTATAAGATGAATACATTTTCAACGATTAAAAAGTAATTAACATAGACATGTTAACATTAAACAATATACATGGATGACAGTATCGACAGGTACGGTACCCTGCATCGGTGGCCAGGGTGCACCGCTTGATCGATAAAGGGGATTTTGCACGTGTATATAAGACACACGTTGATATCACTCCATATAATCGATGGCACACTTAGAGAGGTATATGGCTGGCATAGATCTATGTATATTATATAACACATGGCTCTCCCACACCTCCCAAAACTGCTCCAAACATATGTATACCGGCCTATACGTGGCAACGGACGCACCCTGACTACCTCGAATAGGGGCTATGGGAGTGGCGGGGATGACCTACCGCCATCCAAACTGTCGTAGGACACGCATGGGATGGTAGGGGTCCATAATTTTCAAGCACCTCAGTAACCCATGAAAATATGTAATGTCTTAGAATGCATGGTGTTCCCTACAATCGGTGTATGGTGTCCATCTTACCTGCAAAAACAAGATAAACTGTACGTTAGGTAACTATTAAAATAGTAAGGATTGTCATATACTATCAACATTTATCAAGACATACATCAATAACATATTAAAATGTTAAAAAAATAAGTAACAATACCTTATGGATCACCCATGCATCAATAGTCTCTCATAAAGCCCTCAAATTGTCCCCAAGGGACCCCCCCTCTTCTTGTGTGGCCTCTAACGTTGCACGTGTGGCTGGTTATCACGGAAGTCCATGTTACATTGTGGCTCTAAGGAGCAAAAGCATTCGTAAATCCATCCCTCGAGCAACGTAACATAACCTGTCATTTGCTTGACTTGAATCCGGTTGGCAATCCTAAGCTGACGATAAATATAGGTTAGTGCTCCAGCACCCCATGCGTATGTATGTACCTTATTTAGTCCCATAGCAACTCAAGAAAATATATGGATACTCATGTACACGTTTTATCTACAAACAACATACACCCCAAAATATATAACAAATAGCCCCTAGCAATATATGCAATCTTAGCCTCACTCTAGGCATTAGTAACCCCTGAAAATCTGAGCCTCAACCATTCCATCCTCACTGCCTAACCCCGTGCCCTATTCAAATCCGTTTGTGCCTCCACCACTGTAACCTCCTGTAAATCAGTCAGTAGTGTCTCAGTCTCTCCTCTAGATAATTGGGTTGGCTTAACTTGGATGGGAGTCCTTGTCATTGGAATCCCAAGCAGACTGTAGACGTTGTCAAGCGTGATCGTCAGCTCCCCAAATGGCATGTGGAATGTGTTGGTCTCTGGGTACCAACGCTCAACAAAGGTTGAGATGATTACCCGGTTGACATACCGGTATGATGCATGGACCAGTAGGTATAGACCAAACCATAGCACCAAATCCATAAACATGGAGTTCTGGACACCCTGAACCTCTGCATGCCACTCATTAAACTTGTTTGTATGGCTAATGCACTTTATAGAATAACACAAATAAATATACAAATACATAAAATATACACAAATAAATACCCCATGCTACCAGATTAATGAGGCAACATGTGTGGAATAGCTCTTTAATAGGATGGCGTCCTCTAGAGCTCTAGGAACACGGGGGGTTGGCGGTGGTGGTGGCACCGTCGCTGGCTCCACAGCAAGTACACTCTCACCCACTACCAAGTCTATGACAGAATGCTCGGTAGTCACATGAGACGCCTCTCCCCAAACTCGAGAGAGGTCCTCAACCCTACGTCGTCGCTCAGATGCGGTCGGTGCAACTCGTGAAGGACCTACCTCAGTATCTGTCATATGCCAATAAACAAATGTTAGAATGGTGTCTAAAAGCATTAAATATATTTAAAAATTGTTTTAAAAAAATTTGGTGTCTAGAGGCTTTAAATAAAGTTCAACTATATAATTTGGAAAAAAATAATAAATAAATATTCTAAAATATTTAAAAAAATTTTAAATTAGAAGAAGAAAAAAAATTCAGGCCCGTTTGACATCATGATGCTGAACGGGATTAAAAGAGTTTGGCCTGGTAAGGCCGAACAGACTGCCGATTTGAAGAAAAAAAAAAACTCTAAGAAACTCTAAAAAGCTGGAAAAAAATAAAATTGAAACAAGAAAGTGATTTCTTGAAATTTTAATGACAATGCTTGACTTTAATGCTTCTTTAAACAATTTGTTAAGAACTTTATAAAAAAAAATAATAATAATAACCCTCTTACTTGACGGATGGATGTCATTGTCGTCGACCCTAGAGATTGATAGCAGGTTCACTTATCGTCGTCGTGGAGGCTTGATTCAGTCGTCGGCAAGACCGGTTAAAGGGAGAGATAATTTTTCAAATGGAAGTGTGCATAAGAAACTTAGCATGGAGGGTTTAACAGAGGGAAAGGTATAATTGAAAATTATGGAGGGGTGTTTAGAGATTTTGGGGGTGTTCTTACAAGTAAGGTGTGCTTAAAATAAAAAACATTGAGGTACAAATTGAAGCTCCCTTGCTTAATTGGTATAGTCTATCCTTATGTTAGACCAAGCTGCTTTAACCTTGTTTATTTAAAGGAACTAACATATTTAATGGTCCGTACTAGTTTAAGCTGACGAGTACAAACATACCGGACAGCCGAACTATCAAACCTTCCCAATTAAAATTTCAATTTCCTCGATGGGATTCACATCCCCCCAAAACAATCATGTTTAAACAATCAAGACAACGCTTCTTTAATCCGGCCTCTTCATCACCAATTCTGATATTGTATGTGTTCAGTAATGGATGATGCCCTCAATTTGTTCGAAGAAATCTCTAACTCAAATATTATCTCTTGTAACCTCATGATATCAGGTTACAACCAAAGGTCGAAATTTAAGGAGTGTTCTCAATTGCTCTGCCTCTTAAGCTCCTTTCTCTGGTCAGGTTTACTTCTTGTGAAAAACTAAGAGGTTCTTTTCTGATTGGTATGAGCAAACTGGAATTATAGGTCTGTTTCGGAAAATTTCAAGATGTTCCATGTGGGGAACGTGTTTGTTGTAATGCTATCATTGCTGGTGCTATTAGAAACAGGGAGAACTTGGTTGCATTGGATTTTTTGTCACTAAATGTCAGGTGGGTTGTACCGCACTTGGAGAACTAGAGTGGGAAGTGGGGTTTGTGGGTGGGGGATTAAGTGCAGTGCTGGAGAAGATGTCTTTGTGGGAAATGCTATTGTTGATCTTTATGCCAAATGGGGTGATTTTGATGAAGCTGCAAAGGAGTTCGTATGGATGCGAATTTGCAATGTAGTTTCTTTGACTGCCATTATTTATGGTTTTGGTCAGGAGGAATTATTATATGAGAGAAATAAGGGAACAATTAATATTTAAACAGTGACAAGTGTACTCACTACTTGTGCTAAACCAGCAATAGTGAGAGAGGCAATCTAAATCCATTTCTTGATTTTGATAACTGGGTTTTATTCAGATTCCAATGGTGAGAGATTCTTTAATCAATATGTGTTCATAAATAGGAGCAATTGTTTTGTCTGAGATGGTGTTTGAAGAGATCTGGAATGCCTAGAAGCTGGGTACATGGGATGGGAAGCTATTACATTTGCTTTTGTTGCTCAGAACTAGAGTTCAGAAAGGACGATTGAATTTTTTAGGAGGTTGTTTCAGGAAGACCCGAGACCTGATGAGTTTTGTTGCTCTAATATTTAAAGTATTGTTGACTGTTCATATTTGGGGAGGCAGATCCACTGTACTTTTTAAGATTTAGTGATCTTTGATGTTGCTGTGGGGAGCAGTATTTTCATTATATATTCAAAAAGTAGCTGTTTAGTGGAAGCTTGTGGCATTTGTTAACAAATCCCTGACTAATACCAAGTTTTATGGACCTCAAGGATTGCCAGTTTTCAACATGACTGCACTTCTAATTTATTCTGAGAGATGGTGCTAGAAGAAATTAAACCCGACCAAATGACCTTAACTGTGGTTCTCACTCCCTGTTCTTCTCTTCAATCCCACAGCAAGGTAAGGAAGTTCACACCATGCTCTTCATGTAGGAATTCGCATAGAGATACTTTTTGGTGTTGCAAATATAACTATGTACTCGAAATTTGGAATCCTGGTTTCTGCAAGATGGGTATGTGAAGTGAAGCCTCAAAAATATCGTATTGCATGGTCATCATTGCTTTCAAGGTATGCTCAAAATGGATTATTTAAGCACCTGATGTTCTGTGAGATGGATGATTTGGACATTGCTTCATGATCTTATTAGTTCTTGGTTTGTTCATGACTTTAATAAGGTTGGGCCTGGGCAATCAATTAAACACCTACATTGTGAAAGCAGGCTGTGATTCTGACCTTTCAGGAGGCAGTTCGGTTGTTACAGTGTACTCTAAATGTGGTAGCATTGACCACTCCCAAAAAGTGTCTAGTTGGATTGAGAAACTGGACTTGGTTACCTGGACTGCTATGATTATGGGCTATTATCAACATGGAATAGGTGTGGAAGTTCTTAGACTCTACGAGCTTATGAGTGAAAAAGGAATGATACCTGATTTGGTGACTTGTTGGAGTTTCATCTGCTTTGTAGTCATAATAGCCTGGTGGAAGAAGACTATTTCCCTCTGAATTTGATGACTAAAGATATGGGATTGATATATTAGTTAGAGAACAGTACTTTCAAAAAAAGAACAAAGAAATAAAGATTTGGAACTGAAAAGGGACCTTGTCATTATGCCTGTATGGTCGATCTACTTGGCCAATCAGGGAGATTGAGAGAAGCTGAAAGATTTATCGTAATATGCCTAATGAACAGATGCTTTGATGTGGAGGACTCTGCTTGGTGCTTGTGAGCTTTGAAGGTTGGCAACGAAAAGATTTCTTAAGTTGGAGCCTGGTGATGCTGAAGCTTATGTCCCAAACATCTGGGCGGATGTGGGTTGCTGGGGAGAAGTCATTATGATCAGTGTGAAGAAAGAACTATGATAGATTTCCGAGTGGATATTGAGAATATGCTGCAATTGGTATTTAATGAAAAGATTGTTGATTTGGATCTATGGTTGTATTCTGCTAACGTTCTTGGGGAATGCTCATTCCACACCCCCACCTTGGCAACAAGGTTCTTGTGGAATCACCAAAACAGCACAGATGGAAGTTGGAATTTATGCATGAACAGCTTTTATCAAATACTGAGTTGAAGTGAAGGACAGATAATTTATTTATTTATTGTATGAATAACAATTTTCGGTAGCTTGCTCTGTACAGTTGACTATTGTGGAGCCACAGTTTCTGTTTTTGTCACATCAACCTGTTCAGCTTCCCTGTAAAAGTTTCAATTGAGAAGATCTTTGTTTTCATATTGGTCATCTGCTTTATCTTGCATACTGGTTAGGCATGTGTATTATGACAATACATATACAGCCTTTTGTTCCAATTCATTGAGACTGACTTGAGTTTCAAGATTTCAGATCTTTCTTGACATTCTGTGTCAATCATATTAGAAAATTGAGGGCCCACAATAAGATTTAGTGTTGCCAAAGGTGTGTAGTTGGAATAAGAAAGACTGTACACTAATACCATAAACAGAGTATGTTTCTCACATCGACTCCAACTTTCTCACTCAAAGCTAGTAGGCAAGTATTTCTTGTGTATAACAATTTAATTAAGTATAGCATTTGTTCGTGGAATAGTTAGCAGACATCTCGGTAGGACGGGGGGGAGAATCCCATGGTAAATTAGGCAGACTGAACGGAAATCCAATGGACTGGGCAGTTCCCCACTGGTTGCTCATGTGGGACACATTTGAATTCTTTCTCGAGCATGCCTCTTCGACGCCTGTATCCATGTACTCTTTCTTCTCCTGAGGTAAAGTCATTGAGAAGCCATTACATTGCTGTTGTAGCCCACTAAAATCTGCACCCTCGGAGATCTTACTGGCATCCCCAAGTAGGGCAGGTGACAGGTTTAGAAGCATGGACGCAATATCACCAGTACACTTAGTGGTTCCTGATGTTCCAAGCGGCGAGAACATGAAGCATGCGGGAAGATCTCCATTCGAAGTGGGAAGTAGAGATGTTTTATAGACTGTTTGATTAATGGGTTTGTAGGGGGGAACACCTAGAGGAGAGAAACTAGAAGTAGAGGACTGTTGTAAGTCATTATTACAATAGAACTGGATGGCAGATCCAGCTTCGGTTGTGCAAGAGATATTCTCTGAACTGAACTCAGTGCCGTGGGCCCTTTGCATAAGTATATCAGATCCAATGGTCTCAGGTAATGGTGAGACTGAGACCCATGTGTGAGAGAGGGCTCTCTGCGCCAGGGAGTTGGTTTTCTTGAATATCCTGCAAATTGCCCACGAATCCTGCAGGCCAAAGGAAGGAAATAATGATTCTTCTATAAGGGTATCATCTAAACTATATGTGAAATAACAAAATGAAAATCTGGCTTAGGCTTACATTGGCAGGAAGGTTTTTATCTATGGGCCTCCCGGGTGGAGCCGAGTTGGTAAGAGAAGGTAGCCGAAACTCGTGCATCATCCAATCAGTTTTGATCCCTTTGGCAGCTCTGCCTTTGTAAAACACAAGGGACTTCTTCAAGCCAATGCATTTGGTGCCATCAGAGGAGTAGATGGGTCGGTCAGTTCCAGTGGCTTTCCAAAATCCAGCTCCCGTGACTCGGTTAGGCCTTGCACTGTTCCTGTACTTCCGGTCCCTTGGGCAGTAAAAGTACCACTCTCTCTCTCCTGTGGTCGCCAACTCTACTTGCAAAAATCGAGGATACAAAAGTAACTCATTAAGTTTGAGACTAAGGCAGGAAAGCAGGCAATAAAAAAGTAGAAATCTCTATATTTTGATTTAATTAAAAGGTAACACTCTTCAGGTTTCCCTTAAAAGCTTCACAGGGTAATGGAGAGAAATAAGAGAGTGAAAAACTTCACTTAAAAAAACACAATATTGTAATAGTTGGTAAGACAAATAATGATGAACAGTAATTGTGCTGAAACTTGGAATACTTTTGGAAAATAAAATCACCCAGATATTCTTCAAATATGAAGGAGCTTCTGATATATTTGCACCTTCACAGAGGTAGCAATTGAAAACAACTCAGAAGAATGGGATGACAAGGGAACTTATATTGTAGCTTGGCAGCTAAATGAAAGAAGCCTAACAACAGTGAAAGTATATTCACTGTTGACTCACTGTTGTTAAAGCCTTGTCTATGAACTCAAACTAGCTCAACCAGAAGCCAGTTAGCAAACTTCAGAATTATTTTCTACCCAACTAAGTACTCAAAATAAGCCTTGCATCAGAGTTGAATTATCTTACTTGGTAGATCCCAGGGTTCGTACTTATAAATATCCAGTTGCTTGATAAGCTCGATAGAGAGAGGTTGGTGCTGAATCTTCCTCTTCAAATAAAATCCAACAAGTTCCTCGTCGGTTGGATGAAATCGAAACCCTGGCAGCATCACTTCATCAAGCTTATCAACATCATTCTTCTCATCCATACTGTTCTTTCCTTTCTACAACACCCAATCTCTTCAAACACTAGAAGGAAATGGATGGTTTATAATGAACAAATCAAAGGTAAATTGGATCAAGATTTTTCTTTTAACTAAACTGGGTTTCTATAATTATCTCTGCAAGTCTAAAAACTGAACCCAGGTTTCTTCTACTTGGTTAGAAACTTCAGGAAAGCTAAACAAGAGGCATCAGTGATACTCCCAAAAACTCTTGACAAACAGTACAACAGCTCAAGCTGTGTAGCAAATCTATAATATGAATCTTAAGGGCTGGACTGAAGAGACCCAGTTCACAGTACAATTCACTTAGTTCAATGCCATTATATGCTTCCTGAGATGGGGTCTGCCTCCGAAGCTTCAGCCGTCCTTTCGGGGTGACTGTAATAGAGAGTGTGTCTAGCCAAGGATAGGGTGACTTACAGAGAACTTTAAGCCAAGCTCTTAAAGAACAACTACCGAGAAACCCAAGTCAATGGGGTGATTTTCAATGGAGACTCTAACTTCTTACTTTTCTTCTTGAACCCATTTGAGGTTGTTTAAATCCGAAGTGAGGGATCTCAAGAACTACAAAATAGTAGTTTTGGGGATTTTCAAATCAAATTGCTTTCACACTTCTTATGCCCATCTTATGATCCTACACATATCAAGACAAAACAAACTTCCAAAGCAAAAATATTTTTATAATCTTTGTTTCATTTTTTTTTTTTTTTAATGTAAACGTTGATTGAATCAACTTCCCATACAAAAGCTCAAGTAAAAATTAATCCCAAAGATTCTCTGCAAATTCCTGTGAGACCCCTTTAATCTATTTTAGATAGGGTGATTATTTTTAGTTTCTCAGATCCAAAATCCCATTTCTATTCTATTCTTTTCAGACCTTCTATTCCTCATTCTCTTTAACAGATAAGTATCCCTGACCTGTCAGAGTGGATATTTTGGACCTTATAGAGATTCCTCGGACGTGTGAAGGGTTGAGAGCCCACTTACCCTAATAAGAAACATAGTAAACAACCACCTTACCCCTTGAAGAGGCCCACAGGTCACAACTTCCCTTGAGGGCAGCTAAAAGCTCCCTCCATATAAATAAGTTGACAGTGACTATTTCGCCCTAGAGGTTTTGAACGAGGTTAGAGGTACAATAATGAACAAAAAAGTCTTTAAAATCATTTCTTGTTTTAATCTTGCTATCTATCCCTCTTGATGTGAATTGAATTTTTGTCTTCCTATTTCAAGGTTTGGCAATTATACAGGCCTAGTGTATTTATGGAAATACCCTTGTGATACTATTTTCCTGCCTTGTAAGTACGGTTATTTTTATAAGCAATAGAGGATCCATGCTCAAGACGATATTTTGTCTCTGTATTTTTTTATTTTTTATTTTTTTTTTATTTTTTTTTGCATTCAATGCAGTGCATCTTATGTGAATGGATTGTAATATTGGACTATTGATATTCCTAAAAACCTGGCTACAGACAGTGTAAATAACATTTTGCTTGGGGGGATTATATGGGTGTCTTAAGAATTGTTTGTCCTTCAAAGTTCCTTATAAAATTAAAAGCTTAGGAAAGGTGGTGACCAAGATACCATAATCTCTGTAGAATTTAAGTAGCATACCCACATAGCTAAATCCAAGTTGAAAGCTACTAGATCTCTTGTCCTCTCTTTAATAGGACCCTTCTAGTCGATTTGAAGTTAGGCTTGGCTTAAGCTAGGTTGTTTTGGTCACCCAAGTGAAGGTGTAGTCATTCTCAAGTTTTCAGGGGTTAAACATGATATGTCCTGACTTATGGTCACAGTCATCCCTTCTTCTAGTGATATTGACATGCCCCTATTGGCCAAAAGTAATGGTTTAAAGAGAGATATTTTGTTAAAGAAAGGCCAATATCAATCCCTTGATTTTTGTGGACTTTGGAAGTGCCTATTTTGGATTTCCTCAATCCTTGTTTTTGGTAATGTCACATGAGGTTCTGTTTGAGGAAAACACAAACTGTGAGGGTTCACACTCCTTCAAAACCCTAATCATATTTACACTAATTTCCATTACTTGAGTTTGCTAACCATGTCTGATATGTGGACAACAAGGGAAGTACTCTCTAATAAATAGAAAGATCTTTGAGTCAAATACCCAGCTTGGGACTCTAAATCTAGTGCAATTCCCCATATCCAGCCCTCGTTGAAACCCTTTTTGTCTGTTCCTTAACCTAGGGTTTCGCAACCCATGCGTGCAAACCAAGTTTAAAAAATGGGTCAAACCCTTCAATCCTAAGTTTCCTACCACTTTCTTTACCAAAAATAAATAAATAAAACAGTTTCCTACCTCTTTCTGTGTGAACATTAACACCCCAAAATTAATCAAGTCCCCAATCCACATCAACTTATCAAAGAATTACAAGACCCATTAACTAAATCCCATCAATTAGGTGGTCACATTTTTCTAATAATTTCTTAAGCCGCTTTCCCTATGACTTGGTAATTCATATCTTTCTTTTTGTGCATGCGTCCAAAGGGGACCCTTTTTTTTTTTCATTAACGACTTAGACCCATTCTTATTATTATGAAGGAGGGAGCGGATCATCTGCTGGTGAATCAGCATATTCTTGCTGATTTAACTACACAACGACATCTATTCGATTTTTTTTGGTAAATCATTTCCAATTTTTTCTTCTGTTTCCTTCCAAATATGTGTCACGTCACGTGTGGTTAAAGTTCCTGCAGATTCAGCAGCAGAAGATCCTTTCCCTATGTAGGAAATCTAAACATTTTGCCATTATTTTGTCACTTTATTGTTAAATGCAGATTTTTTTTGGGTAGAGAGAGGGAACTCTACAATTAACACCAAAAGTGATCACATTTAATGCAGATATTTATGTAAACATGGATTAAACTTGTGCCCGTTGATAACTATTACCATCTTAAATGGTTAAATTTTTAAGGTGGTAGCGGCTTGGACTATCCAGCATGAAAACACTAAAAATTAGGTGAGAATGAATCTTGTGAGAACTGTAAAAACGGCATCTGGGTATGGACACATCAATGCCGAAAAGTGATAAGTGCCCCCCAAAAAGTGCAAATCACTTTTTGGTACTGATGCGTCAGCCCCTCTGGTGTCGTTTTCATGGTTCTCACGAGATTCATTCTCACATAATCCAAGCCCTCCCCCTTTCCCTCTATTTCTAGATTATGCCCGCACTCTCTTTCTCACCCAAGAGAATAATGTGCTGAAAGGTAAAAAGTGTAAATTACTTCATCAATGCTAATGTGTCCGCCCCTGATGTTAGGCTGACCTAGATCGCTTAGGAACAATTGTACTAAATCCCAATCGTCAGACACACATTTCCTATTGCTCTTTGTTTATTAACCCACAAAAACAATGATATACTACACCTATTTTGTTATGTTCAGTCGCAAAAGGTAAGGTGTATAAGGTTTAAACTGTAGAAACAGTTTTCAAAGGAAAACAAAAAAACAAATACCTAGAAAAATGCAATGAGGATTTGCTACGCTTAACGTGAGATTAAGTCAACCCGTAATCAGGGGCTTATACATCAACGCAAAAAAGTGAAAAGCATTCCCTCAAAGGGTAAATCACTTTTTTTGTGCTGATGTGTTGACCCCTATGCCGGGCTGACTTAGTCCCACCTTAGGGGGTCGCACCAAATCCAAGGTGGTAAAAATAAGGTTCATGGGTTAAAATCATAAAACAAATAAAAAGCACCTTTACGTACTCCTTTTCACCTCATCTACTGGGAGCCAAGTGGACCACCAAGAACGTGGTACCCACCGTTAAAAACAAAATTTCTGTATTGCGTATGCTGCAGTCCCCACTCCTCACCATGCTAAACTCCAAGTCAGCAATTATCAAGATAAGAGACTACTGTTACGTTAAACTAGTAACCATGACTCTACATAATCCTACTTAAAAGGAATCGAGCAAAAGCTACAACTTAGGATGTAGAAATAAAAATAAATAAATAAAATTTTATCCATACAAACAAAAATTTATTAAGCTGTGATCCCCAATTCTTTCTGCCTTCTCCGCGTCTCTCTCATGTTTCTTCTATTTCTGGTCTTTTTCCTTCTATTACTGTTTTAGGGTTTCCTCCTTTGTCCATTTCCCTCACTTTCTAGATTCTTCCTGCACTCTCTTTCTTACCTTAGAGGATTATGTTCGAGCCACTTGTATCATCCAACGTTAGCGCAATAAAGTAAATAGTGTCAGTCACTTTATCAGTGTTGATGTGTCTGCCCCAGATGCTAGGCTGACCTAGATCACTCAAGAACGATAGTACTGAATCCCAATCATTAGACATACCGTTCCAAACCCTTTTCATTTATTTACCCACAAAAATTTGATAAATTATACGTATTTGTTATTATTAGTCACAAAAGGGGGAGGAAAGATTGTGTCCGCTTCCCTTAAAAATGCTAACCTCCGCTAGGTGTTACGGGGTGGACACATCACCACCAAAAAGTGATTTATACTTTTTGAAGGGCATTTTTTACTTTTCAGCACTGATGTGTCCGCCCCCTTATGCCTAACGGAGGTTAGCATTTTTTAAAGGAGGTGGACACAATCCTTTGTTCAAAAGGTGAGGTGTATAGGGTTTAAACTGTAAAAACAATTTTCAAAGTAAAACAAAAACACAGATACCCATAAAAGTGCATTGAGGATTTGCTACGACCCCTTAATGTGAGACTATGTAGACCCAGAATCAGGGGCTTATAAATCAGCAGAAAAAAAGTGAAAAACATTCCCCAAAATGTTTTTCACTTTTCTACGTTGATGTATTAGCCCCTGATTCTGGGCTGACTTAGTCCCACTTCAGGGGAACACACCAAATCCAAGGCGATGAAATTGGGTTTCATAGGTTAAAATCATAAATAAAATAAAACCCTTTATGGTACTCCCTTTCAACACTCCCACCGAGATCCAAGTGGACCACCGAGCACGTGGTACCCGCCGTTAAAAACAAAATTTCTTTGTTGCGTATGTTGGGAGGGGAATATCACCTGCGCCGACCCTCTTTGTGAGACGTCGTGAGACAAGACAGAGGGGAAGTATCATTTCACTTTTT
>JAOXJP010117646.1:0-13936 GCA_025762735.1 Platanus orientalis | reverse complement strand
AGAAGCAAGATCCAAACTTTGTATTTTCATAGGCTATTGCTCTACATCAAAAGGATATAGATGTTATGATCAATCTACAGGAAGAGTATACATTAGCCGATGTGTTCTTTTCAAAGAGGATATATTTCCGTTTACTAATACAATATCAAATGAAGATTCAGTTCCTTTACCTTCGGTTTTGGGGCTCCATCCAACAACAACAGATGATCATTTGCACTTTTCTCATGAACAACTCGCTCAGGCACCTGCGATAGCTCCCTGCTCCAGTGCCTTAAAGAGGAACAATTCGCCCTTCAGGTCCCAACAGTTGCAAGTTTCTAATTCTCCACCATCCGATTACAGTAGCTCACAACAGTCATTGGATAGAGTTACTAATTTGATACCTTCTAATCAGAAATTTTCAAATGACTCACAAGTGCACGTGCCTCAACCACAAGTTAATGAAGTGAGTTCACCACCATCTGATGCGAATCTTCACTCTCTAGTGCATGATCATTCTAATAATCATTTCTTTGACTCTTCATGTTCACCCGATAACCCCATTGAACCGAATTCATCCTCAACACTTCCATCTTCATTCAGTCATGCTACTTCGGCTCATTTATCACCAGACAATCTGGTCACCACAAGAAATGACCATCATATGATCACTCGCTCGAAGTTTGGTATTTAGAAGTCGAAACAATTGTTTTGTCTCACAACCACACAGAAACATGATTTTGAACCCACTTGTTATACCGAGGTGTCAAAAGATGTCAACTGGAGACGTGCTATGTCCGAGGAATTTCAAGCGTTACAAACGTAGAGTACTTGGACACTAGTTCCAACATCTCCTTCACAACGAGTAATTGGTTGCAAATGGGTTTTCAAACTCAAAAAAGATGCCTTTGGTAATGTCGTTCGTCATAAAGCAAGGTTGGTGGCTAAGGGCTTTAATCAAATACCAGGTCTTGATTTCAATGGCACCTTTAGTCCAGTGGTGAAAATGCCAACAGTCCGCCTAGTTTTCTGCTTAGCATTACACTTTACATGGCCTGTCCAACAATTGGAAGTTAAAAATGCATTTCTTCATGGATTTGTTACAGAACAAATATACATGGAACAGCCAAGAGGTTTTGTTGATACAACTTATCCCAACCACTTCTGCAAACTTTGCAAAGCATTATATGGGCTTCGTCAAGCCCCTAGAGCTTGGTATTCAAGGTTTTCTGCTTTTCTGACTCAATAAGGATTCTTATTATGCCAATCTGATACTTCTCTATTCTTATGCCATGCTCCACAGTCGGTTACAATTTTATTAGTATACGTAGATGACATCTTATTGACAGGGAATGATCCTCCTTTCATCACACAATTAATTGCAACTCTGTCTAATAATTTTGAAATGCGGCATCTTGGGCTCATGAATCATTTTCTGCGTTTAGAAATTAAGCATAATGCATCTGGTCTAGTATTTTCCCAAGAAAATTATGCACGTTCTATTTTGCACAAGGCAGGTATGCTTAACTGTAAAGAGGGCACTATTCCAATGTCATCTAAGAAAGATGTCCTTAGTTGCTCCGATTACAAGTTTGTTGATCCGTTATTTTTTAGAAGCATTGTCAGAGCCCTGCAGTACCTTACCATTACCAAACCTGATCTCAGTTTTGCAGTGAATAGTGTATGTCAACACATGCACGCACCATTGGAATCACATTTTCAAGCCGTGAAAAAGATATTGCGATATTTGAAGGGCACTCTAACATTTGGGTTGAATTATAAGTCTGGGCCTCTTATATTACAAGCCTATAGTGACGCTGACTGGGCAGGAGATATTAGTGATCAGAAGTCTACCACCGAATATGTCATATATTATGGACACAATCCGATTTTATGGAGTGCAAAGAAGCAACCCACGGTTGCTAGGTCTTCAACGAAGGCAGAATATAGAGCTTTGGCATCAATTGCTGCTGAACTCACTTGGTTAACTATGTTATTGAAAGAGTTAAAGATCCCTACACCAACTATCCCTGTTATTTGGTGTGACAATCTTTTAGCAATTTCCTTAGCGTCCACTCCTGTGTTTCATGAGCGTACAAAACACATAGAACTGGACTATCATTTTATCAGAGAGAAGGTTCTCCAACAGCTAATTTCTGTTCATCATGTGTCTTCTACTGATCACTTTGCAGACATATTTACCAAGGCCCTTTCAATTTCTAAATTCAAACTTTTTAGGACCAAGTTACAGGTTCTTCCGCCCCTTCACTTAAAGGGGGCTGTTATTGATGACATATAGTTAGACAATTGTAAGTTAGTTAGATAATGATGCGTGGTTAGTTATAGTTTGAGTGACAGGGAGGAATCAAAGTGGTTGTAGCTATATTGGTTTGTATTCATCTATAAATAAGAGAAACCTCAAGATGAGGTCAAGCTTTTCTCTGGAAATATTCACAGAGTTATCAAAGATAACCTGACATTTTCCTTCAGCACAGACGGATTACTTGGGCTGGGGTCGTCCAAAACCAATTACACGATTGGGTCCGATTTGGCAAATTTCCCTTAAATAAAAAAGGGTGAAGAGTTTTATTCCTCTTCCTAGTTTCTTCGATCAGGGATGGTAGACAATAAACTGTGATTTTTTTTTCTTTTTCGCATTCAATATTCAACTTGGTTAAACGGATTCGAATGTGAATTCGTTTTTTAAACATCTGACAAATATCGGATGCGAATTCGAATAGAGACATAGTTTAAACAAATCAAATGTGAATGTGTCTACATCTTTGAAATTCACCCTATTTACAGAGTAGCTTTGCCTTTCATGATATAATTTTGCTAGGTTATCATTTTTTTGTTGGATTTCACTTTTTGGATTTGGATATCTAAACATCAGGATATTTATTATTAAGTGAGTATCAAGTCAAGTAGGTTATTTTTTGATATACTCATCATGTAACCGGATATTCAAATCGGATCCGATTTCCAGTTTTTTTAAGCAGATTCGGACACGGATATGCTTACATCCTATCCATATCTAGTCTGTTCGCAACAAGCTGAGCTGAACTTTTCCCAGATAGTAGGTCAGGGTAGTCAAACAAGGATTAGGGGAGCCTGAAGAGGCGTGCTCAGTTTGGGTTTAGCTTGGTTCACTAAACTAAAGTTTATTGTTTCAAGCCTGAGTTCTAAAGCCCAATAGTCCGTGCGTCAAACCTGCTCTAAAAGGCTAAAGAAAATGCCCAACAGCTCATAAATTGGAGTTCACATCACTTTGTAAAATAATCATCAGCTAAAATCAGTGAATAAAATTTCAATATTAGTGAATATTTCCTCTTAGGGATTTATGGAAATCATAGAAAATTTTTGTTTGAATCTTTTTAAATAATGGAAAATCTGTAGAAATTTTGCTCTTAATCATGATAAAAACCTTCAATCAAACTCTAAAGAATGTTGAGATAAACAAGAAGATACACTCAAGATTCAAAAACTATAAAAATCATGTGCAAAATTAGATATATAAACAAATGGCTATTAATTTTTTTTTTATAGTTAAACGACTTAAAAAATCTTAACTTGCATGTAGGGATGCAAATATCCGATTATTATCTGTATTCGGTTCATATTCGTGTCTGTTTAAAGCAAATATGAACTTGTATACATCCAATTCGATTAAATATCCATTTGTTCAAAAAATATCCAATTATAAATCAACTGAATACTGAATATACACATCCTTGCATATATATACATATATATTACCTAATGACTGATAAAATTTAATAGTCATATTATAATATTGTTACAAAAGACAAGGTAAGGACATTCTGAAACTAATGGTAAGGCCCCTATACAGAATCTATGTAGGGACTGGTCCTCAATTCTTGGCCCATGATGTGGGTGTGCAAGGGGCTAACTGCCTAGTCTTAGACCTGACTCAGTTAAAGCCTAGTTGAATCAAAACCGGGTAAGAGTTGTTTTTTTAAAGAAAGAAAGTGTTCTGTGTTGAAAAAATGTGTGTAGTGCCTATGGTGAATTATAAGTTGACACATGTTGTGTTGGGGGTTAAAAAGGACCAAAAAAAGTGCTCAGATGAAAAATAGGTGTCCAAAAGAGACACCAAACTCAAAAAACACATCATATGTGAATCAATGGCAGGCCTTCAGAGGTCTTTGTCAACACAGGCAATCATTCTCCTTTTTTTAATGGATCAGTAACCCATTTCTCTCCTCAATCATCAAAAACAATGGTGGGTATCTGCATTATTTATTTATTTATTTTGGTAAATGGTTTTTAAGTATATAAGAATATATAGGTTATTTTTATTTTGTTTTCGTTTTAACATAGAATAGCTATGCATTTAAGTGTAAATAGGGTGTAAAACTATTTTAAAAAGACAATAATAACCATTAAAATTAAAATCCTATAAATAACCATGACAATTATATATTCATTTTTGGCCTAATAGTAATTTTGTTTTGAGAACATATGAAGGCCATTTTGTTATTTTAAATGATAAACAAAAAAGAGATCATATTGCTAAGATTATCCTTTAAGGAGAAATTACATAGGTATTCTTCACCAAATCAGAAAATAATACAAATTACATAGGTAGTCATAATGATTAAGATTTTCCTTCTCAATTTAACAATACCCTAGTTTACTATATTTTAAATAGAATGGTAAATTTGTCTTTTTAAATATTAGAGTAGGGAAAAATAGGTGACAAACATAAAATTAACCTATTTTGCTTTTAATAGTAGCATAATAAAATCTTAAAAAGTCACGCACCCTAAAACAAAACAAGGAAACTTTAGCATTTGTTGAAAATTTGAGATGATTGAATAACCAAAGCTTACCATCACTTTTGCTTCATGTGAGACTTTTTTCATTTAATTTGAATATTAGGTAGATCTTGGTAGAAAAGACCTCTTTTTCCAGCGGGGGGGGGGGTGCACATCACCGGCACTGATGTGCCCGCCTCCTGACAGGGTGCATAAAGGAGCGATAGATAAGAGGATCGGATACAAACCCTCTGCCAGATAACCCTTTTTTAATATAATTAAACATTTACCAGGAAACCCATTTCAATGCGTTTATTATTTCTGTTTAGCATTTCCCCCTAAACAAAACTTAATCTTGAATTAAGGGTTGTATCCAATTTGTGCAGATTTCCTAGAGAGCTTTTACTGTAGCAAAACTGAAGCCCTGTGTTATACCGTATTATTTCTTAATTTTTTTTCACCTTCTGGTAGTTATACTCGTGCTAATTACAATTTTTGTGCCTTTCAAATTAGAAAATCATCTTGGTGGACCCATAGATCGATGGTTCCTAATCTCCCAACAGATATTTATGGAATAATTATTAAGCTGTGTGTTGAATCTGCTGATTTTCTCGTTTTAGGACGGTCCTGAGCCATGACATTGCTAAGCCCTGGCCTTGCCAATGCCCTAGTGGGTCCTAGTCTCCTAGAATAAAACTCATGTATACAACATTAGCAAAACATATTAACGAGAAAAGAGTAGGATTAGATACTTTTAAATATGAAAATACTAATGAGGAGAAGTTCATGAACAAAGCAGACAAAAGGGGAGCGATTGAAGAGTGGAGTACTTTTCTCTTATTAGAATACAAACATAAGGGGACACATTGAACAGAGTTGAGGAAAATAGAGATGGACTGAATCTCTCTTGCAATTAGGATTTTTGATAGTCAATGTTTCAGTAAAGTTTGAGCCTTGAATTAAATGGTTGCACCATGCAAAGTGTAAGTTGAAAGGAGTCCCCTTTCTAAACAAGGGCTTCTAGTAATTTAGAGTATTTAAATTAAGACTTAAGAGGGTGGAAATTGGGCGTGTTAGCCTAACATAAGCCCAAACAGATTGAATAGTTAATCCATAATTTGATCTAACCCGACAAAAGAATCAATTCAAAAGGGTCTAGCTTGAATCACACCTGTCATGCTGAGGCTTAAACTCAGGACCTTTCTCTATAATGGTAATTCCGTTTGTTTGTTTGTTTTTTGTTTTCCCGTAAAGCTATATTGGTAATACTCTAATCACTAAATTGAGCACTCCGTATATATGATAACCTTAGAACTCAGTCCATGTAACACCCTGCACACACATTACATGTATAAATAGAACATGGATTGAAAATAGAGGAGGAAGTGAAGTTTGACCTTTAGATTATGATATAATTAATTTATGAAAATGGACCTTGGGGAAGTGAGACCCTTGTCTTGGACCCAAAAAGAAATTGAAAATATGATTTTCAGCACTAGGAAATTTTGAGCGATTGAAAGAAATTTCGATTGGCATTTAGACCACTCGAGTAGCTCTTGAGGAAATTGGGTTTTGGACTTCAAAAAGTCCCACAACATGAGCAATTGAAAATCATCTTTGATCGATCGAAAAAGGTGATTTCGAGCAATCAAAAATAATTTCAATTGGTCGAAACTGGGTAAATTGAAAAATAAAAATATGTTTGAAAATTGAGGAGGATTCCTCTAGAAAGGGGCATTTCCTTACTTGACGTGTATAGCCTTACTTCAAATTAGATTAGAAGTACTTAAGACAAGAAAAAAAGGAGAAAGAAAGAATTGGAAAAGAAAGGGAGGAAAACCATTCCAAGATAAGGTAAGACCCAATTCCTTAGATCTAAGTGAAATGGGTTATAATTTGGAAAATTTAATATTAGATTCATATTCTAGAGTGAACTTTGATGTGATCTATGTAAAATTTACAGAAGAGGAGGATGGAAGCAAGGTTTGATCAAGAGATTTGTGGAAAGAAGTGTGATTGTAAGTACCTATGCAAACTATATATTCTCTCTCTCTATTTTGATAAATCTTTTGTAAGTACTTAAAACTCATCCATTTTCCCTTAATTGATCTATGTAATTCCTTATTTGTTGAGAGAATTCTCATGATTAAAGACTATGATTGGAATTTATGAGAGTTGTGATCCTCAAGTTGAATGAATCCCTGCTGGTAAGTACATTTGCAAATTATGTCTTCTTCCTTCTAATCTATTATACCTACATTTTCCTTTGAATTTCATTATGGAAAACATTATTTGATTGAATTCATGAGAAATTTGAATCTCTATTCCTTATCCTTTAATAGATCCTTCATTTTATATTGAACCCCTATTGTGTAATGTTGTTAATTTGAATCTATGAGTATTTTTGATCTTATCTTCCATTCTTTTGAATGATCCATGAAGTTTGTTTTGAATCCCCATGTTTGAATATGTAATTGACATAGATCAATGAGTGAATTGATATGAATCCTAAAGAATTCCCTAATTATTGACTCTAGCATGGATGATCTATATGAATCTCATTGAAATCCCATGAGAAAATGTGAAATCCTTTGAATTAGCATGAAATGACATATAATGAAGTGATTATCATCGAATATAAGTATGATTGAACCTTTGATTTCACATATAGATTACAAGAGATGATCAATTAATTGCAAAGTTTGAGTTCCTTTCAACTAATTGAAGATCTCACGCAATAAAAGATCATTTGAACTATGAAATTCTGATTTCCTTTGATTTAATTAATCATAAGTGATCTAGACATATAAATTTTAAACCACTGAGCTTGAATTTTGAATAATTCAATGATTGAAACCTATGGAATTATCTAATGCATAAGGCAATGTCGGTTCTACTTGCAGTCAAGTAAAGTACACAGCCTATAATACTCATGTATAAAGTAGGATCAACATCGACTCCGTCTGGATGCTTTATGATTTTCTCACTTGTACTTATTGAAATATTGTTTGGTTTGAAGTCAAGGACTCCAAACTTTGAGAATAGATCCTTGGAAAATTTGGATTGATTCAGAAATTTCCTATCTGGAGTTTGCCGTATCTATAATCCTATGAAGAATCATAGTTCTCTCTCCATATTCATTTTTAATTCGGATTTCATCATATGAACGAACCCATGATAGAACTCCTCACAAGTAGACCCAAAGATGATGTCATCCACATATATTTTTTCAATGAGTATATGTTTATCCTTTTCTTTTGTTGATAAAGAGAGTTTTGTCTACACTCCTCATATCAAAGTGATGATCCATCAGAAGCCTAATTAGTCTCTTATACCAGACTCGTAGGGCTTATTTTAGCCCATACAATGCCTTCTTCAATATGTATATGTAGTTTGGCATATGAGGTCCACGAATCCCTTAGGTTTTTCTATATATACTTCTTGAAGTACACCATTCAGAATGACACTTTTTACATCTATTTGATATAATTTGAACTTTAGATAACATGCAATGGATTGTAAAATTCTAATAGACTCAAGCCTTGCCATAAGGGCAAATATCTTTTCAAAGTCTATGCCCTCTTGACTAAATCTTCCATTGTAAGAGTCCTCTTGATGAATACTTGGTAAGCTCTACTTCTTATAGAGTACCTTAGGTGTTCTCTATCCCTAAGGATGTAGCATGTGTTTCCGAACACTCTAAAGTATTTGATAGTTGGCTTCTTGCCATTCCAAATCTCATAGGCTATTTTGTTGGTTCCCGATCTATGATAGACACGGTTCAAGACATAGCATGCGGTGTTCACCACCTCAGCCCAAAATCTTTTAGCTAGGTCTTTGCTTGAGAGCATGAAGCTAGCCATGTCGAGTAAATTCCTGTTTTTTCTTTCAGCTATTTTATTTTGTCGAGGAGTTTTTAGGGCTAAAAACTCATACTTCACTCCCATCTCATCACACCAATTCAAGAATTTGTGATTCTTGAATTCCCTTCCATGGTCACTTCTAATACGCTTGATAGCATATCCTTTTTAACTTGAATTCTTTTATATATGTTTAGAAATTCGTTGAAAGCCTCAGATTTCTCTCTTAGAAATTCTACCCAAGTGAAACATGAGAAATCATCAACCACCATCATGAAATATTTCTTACCTCATAGACTCAGTTTGTCACGCCCCAAAACCTAGACAATTTGGCTCTAGCTTTTTGAGTGGACACCGCAACAAGTGTCAAATACCTGTTAAGCGTAATATTTTTTTTTTCTTTTTCTTCTTTCTCTATTTGATCTCATTCATATGCAGCAGAATCTTTACTTTTTCATCCATTTACCACTCTATCATAGCGAAGTAAATATCTTGTATAATCATCCACCAATTAATTAATAATCTAGAATTAACTGTCTCATTTCATCAATCACTTTATGTGCCAAATCTCTAATCCAAATGATAACTAAAGCTATAAATGAATCCATAATCTATATAGCTAAATTTATTACAAGTCCATTAATTTCAAATAAAACTATAAAATGCTAATAATATCTCCATGAATTCATCAGTCTAATTGTTCTCCCAAGTTGGTTCATAACCATCCAACACCTACTATTCTCATTCCTCATCTGTGGTGGTGTCAAATTGGGTAAGCTTGATAAACTTAAGAAGTAAACAAATAAACTAAACAGTAGGAACATGGGTCAAGTCAAACACAAGTATTTCTACAGAAAATAATCAAAATAGTTTTGTATACCTTTTCTTATCACTTTCCTACAAAATTTTTTGGTGAGTTCAAAACAGTTTAAAGAGCACAGTTCTATATCAGTTTTTCCAATTCTATCATAGTTCTATATCTTTTAACACATTTCAATACAGTCTTATACAGTTCAAAAACAATCTTACGCAATTAAGTGAAAGTGGTACAGTATAGCTATTAATACAGTCTAGTACAATACAATAACAGTCTGGTCCATTTTAGACTATTACTATTGAGACCGAAAACAGTACAATACAGTCATCATATAACTCTGAAGCAGGCAACTACTTGTCTTACCCATAATAGATCAATGGGATCAATTTGGTACAGTCATCGTATAACTCTGAAATGGGTAACCACTTGTATTCCCCTAGTGGATGAAAGGGATCAATTTAATACCGTTCCCACCTATTTAAACCCGGTGAGAGGGTTCCATCAATTTCACCCTTGATAGTCAGGTGGACTCTCTATATATTCTTTTAAGAAAATAGTTTTTATTATAATAGTCTAAAAGTCTATTAACATTTTGTTTTAGCAAAGCAATCCAATGTTTATTCTTATCAAATTTCATAAGGTTCTCATTACTTTTAAATAGTATTAAAACAATCCAATATTCATTCTATTTCACTATTAAAACATTTTTTTAAATTAATTAATAACTTTCAATATCAAAGCAGTGATAATTTATTTCATAGCAATACAAATAAAGTGATAGTCATTAATAATCCAACAGTCTATTAACATTTTGTTTTAACAAAATCGTCTAATATTTATTTTTATAAGATTATCATTACTTTTAAATAGGAATTAAACAGTCCTATATTCATTCTACTTCACCATTATTTTTTAGAACTAATAAATAACTTTCAATATTAAAGCATTGCTAATTTATTTTATAACAATATTAATAAATAGATAGTCTTTAACAATCCAATAGTCTATTAACATTCTATTTTAACAAAACAATCTAATAATTATTTTATTCAATTCCTTAAGGTTTTTATTACATTTAAACAGTATTAAAATAGTCTCATATTAATTATATTTAACTATTTAAATAGTTTTCAAAACTAATAAATAACTTTTAATAACAAAGTAGTGCTAATTTATTTTATAGCAATACTAATAAAGAGATTGTAAGCACTTAATTTTGGCATAACTCCCAGTTTCGGCGTTTCTCTTCGGGTTAGCAGGCGGGTAGAGAGCAATCCATAATTCTTTCTTTTTTTTTTATATATATTTATGTAATTTAGCCAATTCCAATCAATCAAAACTAACCCATGTTCCCATCATCCTCTTTATTTCGTCCATTTATTCATTATTATCTTTTGTAAAAAAATATAATATTTTATTTTTCAAAACATTATTTTATTATCAAATTTTTTTTATGTATTATTTACCTGTGAAGTTATTTTACTTTATTATTATTATTATTCTTAATTTTATTTTATTTAATGATTATTGCACTCAAAATAGTATGTTCCTTCAGGTCCCCACACCACAAGTTGACACACTATTTTTTTAGTAAAGAGTAAAACACTTTATTTTTATTTTTATTTTTTTTGTTTTAAGCTCATAAATGGGTACCTATTTCCATTTAAAAATTCTTTTTTACAATTTTAACTCGACACCTCACCTTTTGTATATGGGGACACAAAGGGGCCCTTTGTTTTTGGTTTTTATTTATTTATTTTCATTAATTACTTTTCTATTTATTTATTTAATTTATTTAATTTTTTCTTTCTTTCTTTCTTCTTTTTCTTCCTTTTCTTTCTTTCTTTTCTTTTTTTCTTTTTTCTCTTTTTCCTTTTCTTCCTTTTTTTTCTCCTCTTTCTATTTTTGGCTGGCCGTTGCCCCCTACGCAGCAAAAAGGGGGGGAAAACCCTTCCCCCCTCTCCTCTCTCGCTCCCCGTTCTCTCCCCCTCTGGTTCTCAGCTCTCCCTGATTCTCCCTCTCTCTTCCCCTCCCGCTCTCTCTTTCCCTTTCTCTCTCCTTCCACCCTCTCTCTCCACCCTCTCCTTCCGCCCTCTCTCTACCCCCCTTTCTGGCAACCCACCATATATCTCTTTCAATCTCCCACTCTCACTTCCTTTTTCCCCCTTCTCTCTCTTCCTGGACGACCCCTGCTCTCAGCTCTCTCCCCCATCTCTCTCTCCTCATGGGCTCCCCCACTCAAAACCCTTTCTTTCTCTTTCCTCACAGGCGAGCTGCTCCATGTCCCGAGTCCCCCTTTCTCACTGATCCTTGCAGTTTGACCCGTGCTTCCACCACCCGATCTACAATGCCTACACCCTACCCTCATGCTTCCACCAACACCTTCAACAGGCCCAGTCTTGTCAATGGCAACCACACAGGCCAGCTAATCGCCAGGTATGCCGTGGAGACTACCCCCCCTTCTAATTTTTTCTATAAAACCTTAGTTGATAACGCTGCAGAGGGGGAGGGAGATTTTCTTTGCTTCCAGGAGCTCATTTTTTTGCCCCCATTCAAGCCCATACAAACACCCCTTTCTCTTCAAACCCTACGACTGTAGCCCCTTAAAATCATAATTCTTCATTGCTCTCGTGCTCAACCCTTACCCTTATTCTAACTTCATCACACCTGCTCTACCTAACCAAAGAATACAAAAGAGAACCCGGGATCTGTGTGCTACAAGAGAGGGGAACATTCTCCTTCACCCTCTAATTTTTCAAGTTCATTGTTTTATGCTTTAAATTTTTTTATTTAAGTTTATGTATTTTCCTTTGCTGGACAGTCATTGGTTGGAGTTCTGTTTTCTTTTTTAAGGAGTCTCATGTTCATAGATGCGTACTACTTGGACCTTTATGATAATGATTTAGGTCTGTGTTCTCCATTTTTATTTTTTTATTTTTTTCTCTTTTTTTTGTTTTCTTTCTCATCGTTGAATGATGTTAACACAAATTGTGGGGTTTGCAATTCTTTCTGTACTTTGTGCAAGATGATGTTTGTTGATTGGCAGTTCAAGCACGTTTATGGATTTTGTTGTAGATAGTGCTAGTGGTGATTCATACATGCTAATTAGAGTTTTATTTTATGTACTTATTTATTTGTGCTTTTTATAAAATTTTGTTTTAGGATTAAGTCATCCGGCTACTTTGAGGATTGATGTTGATGAAGGACTTGGGTTTGCTTGTTAGGGATCTTTCTTATTAATAACAGATGCCTACCTTGTGGGATGTGTTACCCTAATTGATTTCATTTTCAAGGCTTTTTTTTAATGGTGTTGTTTAGTTTAATCTCTATTCTTTCTATTTATTTTGATTTTTTTCTTTTTAACTCTACCCTTCTTGATCCCATTTCTACATCCAAAAGATAGGCCCGTTCGGGATTTATTTGATGATTTAAAAATTTCATAGAAAATCATATGATAATAAATTACTTATCTATACTTGCTGCCCTTTGTTTCAAATAACAATTCTTTGAATAACGAAATAGGGATATTTCAACTGTATAGCCATGGACCCTCCTCTCTTTTTCTGTAGTCGATTCTGTAGGTTAGAAACATATTATTTTAGATGAATGTTGATAATGTTGATTGATGGCCTTGACTTGCAATGCTTTTGGAGGGAAGGGATTATTATTGGTGTTAGGAATTCTAACTTAAAGTTTTAGGATCTCGTCTAATTTGTAGATAAAAATCTTATATGGATTTTTTTATTCATTTTTTGTTTTTCATAAGCTGCTATGCATGTATGTGAATGGATATTTATCAATCTATTTGTCTTGATCTTCTAACCTTTTTTGGGCATGTATAGTCTTCCATTTTCTTTACCATTTTCATTATCTCATCTCTGCGAATGGAGTTCTAGTGCTCTCATTTATTGTAGATTGGTCTTACTAGTTAAACTTTGCTAGCTGTTTATCATGTACATGTGTATATGCATATAAGTTATATACTAACTTTTATTTCTCTACATGCTTAAACATGTGTATAGTAGCTGTCATTCATCTCTATATCATGTTTATGGTTTTTTTTTTATTGAAATCTTGATTTTCCATTCTATTCATTCGTTTATTTATTTTTTTGCTTTGGTTAGTTATTTGTTTCCTTATTCTTCTTTTTTTGCTGCTATACCAGTGTATTGCGGTTAGCTTGAAACCTTTTAATGTTCACTTTAGTTCCTTGAAATTTTGATTTTTGATTTTTAATTCCCATGAAGTTGTACATAAACTTAATGTTCCATAGTGTTTGGCTTTGGCAATGGTTGCAATGTTGGGATCTAGTTTTCCAATGGTGTCGCTGTAAAAGTTTTGGATTCCCTTGTCAAGTAACTTTTGTAGTGGGGTATTCCCAAATGAGGCTGAAATCCTATTTGTTCTGTAATAGTGGAAGGGTATGACAGATTTGGATGCTCATCTAATATTCTTGTTACAGATGTTTCATCTTTTAGTTTCATTTTCTTTGATGCACATGG
>JAOXJP010117635.1:0-13936 GCA_025762735.1 Platanus orientalis | reverse complement strand
GCTGAAAGAGGATGTGATCTTGAAACAAGTATAACAAGACCAAATATTGTTGAAGCAAATGTCATTGACTCAAAAGAAGATAATGAACTGAAAAAGGATGAAGAATCTGATTGGAGGGAACCATTTATTGAGTACCTCCAACATAGTCGTTTGCTTGAAAATGCTCCTAAGCAGGTTGAAGTTAAATGGCATGCTCCAAAATTTATCATGATCAAGGATCAACTTTATCATCGTTCACTTGATGGAATATTGTTATGATGCTTTCCACCTTGACAAACTTACAAAGCCATGATAGAAGTCCACGCGGGAGTGTATAGTGCACATCAAACTGGCCCTAAGCTCTATATGCAATTGAAGAGGTTATGATATTATTGGCCAACCATGGTCATTGATTGCATTGACTTTACTGAAAGGTGTCGAGTACATTAACTTCATGGCTTTAAGCATCAACCTATTGTACCTCTTCATGCCACAACATGTTCATAGTCCTCTACAGCATGGGGAATGAATATCATTGGACCTTTCTCTCCTCCTTCCTCTGAAGGTTATTGCTACATCATTACCGCAATATATTATTTCTCCAAATGGGTAGAAGCCATCGCGCTAAGGGATATTAGACATGCAAATATTGTGAAGTTTATCAGAGTCCATATCATCTACAGATTTGGGATACCAAAGAAGATTATAACGGATAATGGATAGCCTTTCATCAGTAGTCAGATTGCAAAACTTTTTTCAAAGTACAATATCAAACTAGGTCATTCAACACGTTACTACCCATAGGCGAATGGTTTAGCTGAGGCTTTCAACAAGACTCTTTACAAGATTCTTAAGAAGATAGTCTCAAAAAATAAAAGAGATTGGCATGAGAGGCTTCCAGAAGCATTATGGGCATATAGAACATTTTTCAGGACTCCAACTCAAGCAACTCTGTACTCCTTGGTTTTTTAGATCGGAATTTGTTCTCCTAATTGAAGTACAAATCCCTCCTTTACGTGTGGCAATTCAAGAAAATCTCACTGACGAAGAGAGTGCTAAGGTTTGTTGTCTGAATTAGAAACATGCACTTGATGAAGCACATTTACAAGCACAACAAAGCCTAGAAATGTACCAAGCTCGCATGGCCAATGCTTATAATAAATGAGTAAAGTTAAGAAGCTTCAACAAAGGTGATCTTGTCCTCATGGTTCGAACTCCCATCGTCATCACTCGATGTACCAAAGGAAAGTTAGAACCAAAATGGAAAGGTCCTTATGTAGTGGAAAAATTAAATTACAACGAAGCCTGTCTATTGACAACCATGGATGGAGAAAGGATTTTACCACCAACCAACATTAGATTTTTGACAAGGTACTATCCTTGAAAGTTGAAGTAACCCATTATTTGAACTACGTAAGGCTTAACCCTGTTCGCAAGTATGTAGGCAACCTAAAACTAAATCTTCTCAAGTGCAACACCAACAAAAACAAAACCCTATTTCCTCTTTCTCAACTTCATAGCCCATCAAATTGATCCTTTCAAACCAATCAAACCAAAAACCATCAAACTAACCCATCAAACCCCAAACCATCAAATTGAACCCATTACTCATTAGATCAATCCTTTCAAACCCAAAACCATCAAACTGACCCATCAAACCCAAAACCATCAAATTGAACCCGTAACCCATCAAATTGATCCTTTTAAACCCACCAAACATTGTTTCAACACCTTATTTGAACTACGTAAGGCTTGATCCCACTCGGGGTATATTGACAATTTGACAACACTTATTTAGATGCAGCCCCAACCACACCAAAATAACCATATCCCATAAAACACCCTTTTGAACTACATAAGGCTTGATCCCACTTAGGGTACATAGGCAATCTGACAACACCTGTTTAGATGCAACCACAACCACATGAAAATAACCATATCCCATAAAACACCCTATTGATCCCACTTGGGGTACGTAGGCAGTCTGACAACACTTATTCAGATGCAGTCACAATCACACCAAAATAAACATGTCCCACCAAATACTCCATTGAACTACGTTGGCTTGATCCCACTTGGGATACGTAGGTAATCTGAATACACTCATTTAGATGTAGCCACAACTTCAAATACCAAGTGCCACTATAGTCAAATATATGTAAAGACGAAGCATGCCAACATGCTCCTAGCCAATACAAGCTTAAACTGTGCATAGTTAGATAAACCAACAAATCCAAATCTTTATGACAGACTATCCGTGGATATATCTTGCCAATATTCAAAGCCTATTAAAGTTCAACACACTTACAGTATATTGGAGTTGCAAACTCTTTGTTGAAGACTTAATTGTTCAAGGACTATTCAAAGTCCATATACTTCAAGTTGCAAAGGTCATTACGAGTGTATAATATATGAAGCTTAGAGCAAGCCAATGCCTATATGAAGTCTGTTGCAGACTAACTGGTAGAGCTCCATTACGGACTGACATGGCTTAGCCTGTGTCCACTCATAGACAACTGATGTTGGGCTCCATCATTCATTTGTTGATGATGTTGAGTCCGTCACATATCATGAATCAAAGCCATTAATATGTTGCACGTTAAAGATGTGATCTACTTAGGGGCCAACGGATCCAGTCTGTTTCAATGGAACCATGTATGGCAAAATGTGTGTGGGCTTCATAAATCCAATCTGGCACCACGTATGATAAGATGTGTGTAGGATCAACGGGACTGCACCATACATAACAAGATGTGTTTCATAAGATGTGTGTGGGCTTAATGGATCTGGTCCGTTCTAATGATGCCAAATATTATAGTGTGTGGGCTCAACAAGTCTAACCCATTTTAATAGCACCACAAATGAGATACATGTGACACAAACTATATATGGGCTTAATGGATCCAGTCCATTCTAACGACACCACTTATTACAAGATGTGTATGAGCTCATTGCTAGCTATGTATACCCAACATATCCAGTCCATTCTAATGGTAGTACATATCATTGTTGTAGTCAAGTTGTGTATACCCAACGGATCCAGTCCGTTCTAATGGCACCACATATCATTGTTGTAGTCGTTGGCCATATGCTTTAAGGAAGAAGATTGCATCCATTGCGGCTAGCATTACTGATTGTGGATTCATACCGTCAGATTCATCATGGATGATCATACTACTTTACATGCTGATGAGAGATCCATCATAGATGCAGATCAGATAAACAACATCCATTGCTGACACCTTTTCTTAGATGCATTCATTAAATGCAATGATAAATTGCACACATGCAGGCTTTTATGGAGACTACAACGACAAATCCCATCTACATCATCGAGAAAATTTGGACCAAATTATTGGTTCTTTTATTTTTAGTCAGGAAACATCAACTTTACACTCCTTAAGAATTGTTAGTAAAGTTCACTTTGCCACATATGGATTCATTTGTTGGTGGTTTAAGGGATGCCTTTGTTGTCATTGTAAAATTGGATACTGATGAGGTTTATATTGTCATCAGCTTGTCTACAATGAGTGACACTTAGGTGATTGACATTGTTCCGAGAACTGGGTTACTTTGCTACAATGGGAGCATGTGAGATGATTTATTCAATTATGAAGATGCAACTTTGAACTATGCCATGAATGGATTAAGGTGGCTATGTAAAAAGTACAATACATGCCCAAGTAACACTAAGTCATTCAACCTAGGGAAGCTATGGTTTACTTCTAGTTGCAACAAAATTGGCTACCACCATACCATATTTTCCCAGTGGAAGATGTGTGTATATAGCGACCGAAAGTCAATGGACAAATGATTCTATTTCAAAATCCAAAGAGGAATTGAAGAATATCCTTGGATTTACTATGCTTGAAGTTAATGGGAATCACTATTTCTGTAAAACAAGGGATATTAATCGTCCTATTTCAAGTTGTATGTCACTACAAAACCCATATGACGAATCTATTTGGAATTGGTGGTTTTCAATGCCTTTTAAAGACAATGGGTTACCTCAATATTGTAGAGATAAATTGCGTAGACCCCAAAATGAATAAATAAATAAGGGAAGTTCATGATTAGACCATCCCAAGTTGTTGTTGGTGAGGGGAAGAAAGGAAACAGGGACTTAAATATATCATGAACCAATATACCAGTTTGTTGCTTTACTACATTCCAGTTTGTTTTGTTATGAGTTAAAAAATCATTCCTCTTTTATATATTTTTTTATGTAATATATATATAGTATGTAGTAAAGCATCAAAAGACCATGAAACATCAAAACATATATGAATAAATAAATAAATGGGTGTTTTTTATTGTCCTTGTTGTAGGGGCCGAGCCAAGTAAGAGTCCCACAAAAAAAGAAAAAAGAGGTAACATCAGATTGGCAACCAAAATGGAGAAATAAATCATAAGGCTTTGTCAAATCCAAGAGACTTACCCAAAAAGCTAAAAGACGGATGATCTTATGCCCTGTCACCTTCACCGAAGAAGATAACACAGTCAAAACCCAAACATTCAAAATCGGGATGCATAATAAAATCAAAGGTTAAAACTACAAAAAATACTCACCAATGAGTTAAATCGATGAAAAAATCAGATTGTGAAACATGAAAATTGATCAAAGTTGAAAGGTTTGCTGCCAAAGATAATTCTTGTAAAGCTATCGTATAAGAAACCAAAAAGAAAAAAAAGGGAAAGAAAAAGAGGAACGGGGGTTTAAATCTAATGTGTGGCCCTTAAATAAGAAAACCAGAGTTAGATATGTCCTTTAGATGTCACACGATCCCATGGTCCTCATCAAACGACAAGACGCATGCTATTTAATGGTTCCAAAGACTTCTCCAATGTTTTGGATAGTGACCCCAAATCTTGGCTGCACAATCTCATGACCTTAACAAATGCCTCACGTCAAACAAATTAAGATAATGAGCCCAATGTTTGGCCCCCACAATGTGTCTTGAGGCTTTATCTATGATAATTGTTAGGAATGTAATCTAACCCCAACTGTAGATCTAACCAAATCTGATGGAGCAAAGATCTCGGTCCCCTGAGATAATAATGGAGTGTAAGAAACATGTTGGATTCTCAGTTGGATTATCCCATGACTCAAAAAAAAAAAAAACACAAAACACAAAACACAAAACACAAAACAAAAAAAAACACAAAACAAAAAAAATGATAATAAAAGAAATCATCAAAAGATTTTATTTGGTTGAATCCTATTTGTTGGTCGCTCCCTAGATCATGCATAGGTTGGATCCAAGGTAACATCACAACACAAATTATATAAATAAAAACCCTTATATAGATATGACAAAATAAATATTTCCATATTAATACCAAATTCCTTGACTTACCAAAAGTGGTCGAGATTCACACCATTAATCGAAGGATTAATGAACACAAATCTCGAGGGGGTACTATTAACACTTAATTTTCACATATATTGCAGGATACGGTGGTGATTATGCGATGTAATATTTCGCGGGATAACGCTCCACCTATGATACAATCTTTTGCTTGATGCAATCTTTTGCCCGATGACAACCTTTCATACTATGCAATCTTTCAACTAATGAAAATCTTTTGCACGATGCAATCTTTTCCTGATGGCAATATTTCATGCAATGCAATCTTATGCTTGATGACAATCTTTCGCCCAATGTAACCTTTGACGGTTATACACATCACCTCCACGATGATGAACATGGGAGAGTGGGAAGTTATTTACACATAGCTAATGGTTATGTAACTTCCTACAAAGATTTTCTATAGAAACCTAAGCAAACCAAAAAGAAAAGAGAGGAAGCAATTTCACAAAGAAAAAGACTTTGATGAAGAAAATACATTCGTAGAGACAACATCATACTTGTAGTAGGAGAACGATGAAGTCACCCAAATAGCCATACACCTAAAGATGTTGTCACCATCACATGTTTCTTTCCTCTACATTCTTCCATCTTTTGTATAAATACCATTGTATTCTGAGATGTATTGCAAGAACGATGTTACAAATATATTTTTTAGAAAAAATACATACACATATGCATATCCCATATCTTTTCTCTTGTTTTGCTAACCTTTGTCTTAATCTGAGGTTTTCTTTCCTACAAAAGAGGAAAGATGTAATTAACACTTTTATCTTTTTAAGACTAAAAGGATAATTTATGTAACAAAAACAATCAACCATTCTCTTCGTACGAGAATGGGTTATTTCACATCCTAGGTTTTGAGAAGTGAAACTCTTTTAATCGCCTCGAAATTTGGTGTGTACAAGGTGGAGAATCTTCGAATGAAAATGCAAGGGTTGTCGAAGGGGATGTTGAATAGGATGAAAAAAGAATACATATTAATGCTCTGCATTACAATTGCCACTGCAAGTGCAAGTAGTTCTGTTGGCAACCCTACTTCTAGTTTTAGGTGAATCAAATTTCTTGATTTGTCTTTATCTTCTTCTTCCCTAATATGTCAAGCCTATCACATGCAGGCAAGTTCTCTCTCTTGTTCACATGCAGGCAAGTTCTCTCTCTTGTTTTTCAAACTTCAACCACAAGAAAAGAAAAGAAAGGAAAAAAATTAAATTCAAATGATAGAACTTTCGCTAACATGCTCCCTTTCATGAGAAAATCTTTCCAAACCATTTCTAATAATTTGCTAACTGATTTCGTTTTCTTATTCTCTCTTGTTATTAAAATTTATCTTCTGAATTTGTTATTGCTTTTATTATTATAAATATCAGTTTTAGAGATTTTAAGCATTTTGAGTGTAGACTTTTAGACTTGGTTCTTCCAACTCAAAAAAATTAGACTCCTCTACTAGGTTGTATCTTCTTAGTTAGCCATGCCATCTCAGTTTGGGAAAAAATATTAAATTTGGTGTCTCATCTTAATACTTCACCAATACTAACACATCACCTATTTAACAAGGTACACTTATTGCATTTATTGTTTCGATTATTTGAAAACTTTAATTTTTGATTTATTTTCATAAAAAATCAAATCATGAATATTATTTCTCCCATGATCACCGTATGAAATCCTAGGATTTAATCAATGAAGATTAAGAAGAATACCTTAAAGCTAAACTGGACACAAGACGATGATCTAACTCGGTCTCCAAAGCAACCACATTTGCTCTAGAATTCTTTGTACTTCTCCCACATTTAGAAAATTTATAAGACCCTACCTAAACATGGGTAGCTCTTTATATAGAGTATTTGAGAAGCCAAAATAACCCTAGGGGGTGTGGGATCCTTATGAGATTCTTATCCTTAGGTTGTGGGGCCTGGTATCCTTAATTAAGTCAAACTGTATTAAGTACACTATATCTTTTATTAATTATAAACTGACACACTACTAATTACAATAATCCATGTTACATATTGTAATTGAACTCCCAAAGATAATAAAATAACAATGAGGCCCTTCCTTACAGATATTTCACAAATATATCCTTCCAATTCACAATATTCCTTAATGACCATTAGAATAACATAATCACTGTCTAACCCCTATGGTCATTAAAACATTATCATTAGGAACTTAATGAATCAATTGGATATTCAAAAACATTTAATTGAGAAAATCATTTTCAAAATTAAATATATACATTATAATATAATTGATAGTTGGGACCCCAAATAGTTAGGATAAGGCTATTTGTTGTTGTTGTTGTTGTTTGTTGTTTGTATAATATAATTTTGAAAACATTTGACAAACACTTTATCAAGAACCACTGGAGCCAAATTTTCATGTCTAATTAAATCATGTATTTCCTAAATTGAATATTCTCCCATTTAAGGACAGTGGATTCCTTGTTGGGCATTTGCATCCTTTCAAGTATCATGTATGCCATCCAAAATACCCATGATATGGCCTCCAATTAGGCATCACTGGTTGGTAGCTCAAAATAACAAACATGACAACTTAGAAAAATACAAACCCCCTAGGTCTAAGGACAAGGCTATAAATATGAACAACACTTATCTTGACAATGATGTTTTACCAAGTGTGTTTATAATAGATCCCTTTAATGCATTTATATAATGCACCCATATGTAAGTTTAGAGTCTCACTCTAGTGACTAAGATTACATTACTCCATCATATGGCAGCTCTACATGTAGTAGCCATATAAGTGATGTGTCCAGCATCACCCATAGCTATAAACTTTCAGGTCTACAAGAATTAGATTATCAGATCTCTCCACACATTCCAATGTGTCTAACATCCTACTATTTTACCTGAGGACCACCTATCTTATCTCATGAGATCAAACAATTACCCATATAAAGAAACAAATACATGTGATGATAGAATAAATAATTATTATTAATTAATCAATACCTATATTTTATGTGAATGGCTTTGTCAGAGCACACATTTCCAACAAGTTCCCCTAAAAAAGATGAGACTTAGATCTCAAACACTTCCAAGACATATTGGAAGGCTAGACCACTCTCATCATCCAATATTAATAACAATAGACTCAGACTCGGATGACGATCATACACCCATAGTTGAGCCTACTTCTATGGTAGTTAAAGATGAACCAGGGTCGTTTTCAAAGCCTGTACCCGATCTCCCTAAATAAGGTAATTGTTCTTGATTTCATATGTTTAAGCATTGCATTCTTGTAAATATAACTCCATCCTTGATTAATTTTGTGATGTACAGACCCTTCTTTTATGGATGAGGTAGCTCTACCAGATGATTCCTTTAACGAAGATAACCGAGAACTCCATCAACACAACATTGACTATATACGCGAGGCACACACCAAATTTTTACAAGAACTTAGAGCCATTGATCCTGAAACTATAGCTCTCCCATTTGTCCGAGATATAGGTTTGCTCAACTTAGACCATATTGAAACTTACCTCAGAAATGATGGCCTTAGAAGAATAATTGAATCTTTTTTGGATTCATCGGCTGCAATAACAACTTCTAAAAAGACGTTGAACATTAGTCAACCAGCTCTTACTCTTAAATCATTTTTGGTGGAATCAGTAGCCAAAGAAGCTAACTTGACATATTAACAAGAAGAAGCCTTCCATTTATAGAGTATTACTAATATAGAGTTGGAGGTGATGATGGAACATTTCTATTACTTCAAGCTGGACCATGCACAGATTTGGGTTTGCCTAGATGGTTACAACACATTTCTAGAGGATACCATTGATGCCATTGTAAATATCAAGACCTAGATTAAGCGAGCCAAGTCTACTTTGGTTGTAAGGAGAGCTAAGGTTGATGATGATACACAACAAGAGCTTACGGCTAAACATTTTGAAGCCGAGGCTGCCCTACAGAATCATTCATCTTTGTCTCAAGAACTTCAAAATAAATTTTAGGCCTTTATATGACTTTAATGTGTTTGTCTTCCTTTCCATTGACAATGATGTTACTCCAATTATCAATTTATCAAAGAAATTTCATTTTCATCATATCTAATGTAAGTTCATGACTGCTCTCTTTTTCTTTTCTTGCTCAACTTGTAATTCTCAAAGACTTAGAGTTTCATTTAGAGGTATATGCTCACAAAACCCTAGATGTGTTAGTCTTTTAAAGGCTTGCAAATTTGAAAGCATATGGCTAAAGTGAGGATAACATTGAAGCATTGTTCCTTAATTTAGTCGCCCATATCTCAATATAGGAACATGGAGAGAGGGACATTACACATTGTGTGGATGTATACTAGAAGATAGCTAGTTACATTTAAAAACTTGGAAATTGTATTGGTATCCTAAATGTATTTGCCAAAATATGTCCAATCTTGGTATGTCTCGAAGAGACAATACAAGTTCTAGATGCATTGAAGAGACTATACAAGTTCTAGATGTGCCAATGGAATATGATGAGAATAAAAAATGGTAAATATAAAATTATAAGAGTCAAATATGGAATATGATGAGAATAAGGCAAAACATTGTCGACCAGGACATCTATCAAAGTTGAATAAGCAATATATGGAGAAAATGGCTTTGAAATCAATGTTAAGGCTAGGGGATGTATAGTGTTATAGAGCAATACTGTCCAAAGAAAGGAAAATTCAGTCAGGCCTTACTTAAGTGAAATGGATGTCATTTGAAATGTGCCATAATACTCGAAGTAATATAATTGTCTTTATAAGAGTCAGGTATATATGGTTGACATTATAGGAATCAAGTATTGACATTACGAGAGTCAAGTATGGTTGACAATATGAGGGTCAATTATGGTTGACATTATGAGAGTCAAGCATTAAATGTATGGTTGACGTTATAAGATTCGAGTATAGTTGACATTATGAGAGTCAAGTATATGATATGAAATTGGGATGTGTACTATCCCTAATTATGTTGTACCCCCTCAAGAAGTGTATCTTGTAGCTAGATGAGCATAATGATATATTTCTCTAGAAAAGGCAAAGGTGTTATTAGTGGTGTGGCTACATCTATCTTGTTATGACAAACTACCTATGTACCCTAGAATAGGATCAAACCATAACTTAGTTCAATTGTGGGATTTTGGTTATATTTGTTTCTTTTTCCCCCTAGTGGTCGCCCACTAGGCTTGGGGTTCGCCTAATTTTTGCGTCACAACTGTTATTTCTAGTTTTTAGCTAGACCAATGATGATTTGATCTTGCCATTATTAAATTCTTTTACTCATGATGCCTATGTAGGTTTTCACCATGCCCTTTTCATCATGCTTATGTATTTTATTTTTATCCCTTTCTTTTCCCTTAGGATCCCTTAATCTAAGACTGGGGTCGCGTTATTTTTGTACCTCACTACCATTTCTAGTTTTCAATGAGACTGGCAATTCTTGTTTGTTGTTTTTTTTATTATTTTTGAATGCAATTGTATCTAAGATATGGGGCCTAGACGAGCTACATACTTGTTTTTAATAGGATTAAACCGACATAGTTTCCTGAATGGAAATAACTAAGTATTTCTTTAAGAATCTTGCATTAGTAACTGGTAGGACTTGATTTCCTTCAACACTCTAAGAAGATACGCACTATATGGTTGTGCTTTCTCGATGGCATATAGGTCATCCTATTCGGTGGTGAACTTTCCTTCTTTTCTCTTGTTTGGATCAAGTGGTGAACATGCTATGAGGACAAGATCAACGTTCTTAAAGGACCAGAGCTTAACCTTCTTGTTGTATGACTTGGCCATGCGGACCTGGTATAGTTTCAAGTTATGTTGGGTAGCAAGCCTATGTTTGTCAAGGTTCTTAAGCTTGGAAAGACAAATCTTAGTAGCTTCTACATCAGTTAAGTCTTCTAGTATTGAAACCCACAAGAATGGGACCTGGACTTAGACTAACAAAACGGCTTCTTTCCCAAACACAAGGGAATATGGGGTCACTTGTGTTAGAGTTCAAAATGTAGTCCGATATGCCCAAAGTGCTTCTAGAAGATGTTCATGCCAGTCTTTCTTATACTTGGACATCATCTTCTTCATGATCTTACAGACAGTTTTGTTGAATGCTTTAGCTAACCCATTGGCTTGAGGACAATATCTGGAAGATTGCTCGAAGTCGATGTTATATTTTTCCATGAGCCTGTAGAGTGGTGTACTAATGAAGGGTTAGCCATTATTGGATAACTCGATCAGGCACTCTAAATCTCTAGAGGATATACACCCTGACAAAGCATATGACGTTAGGGGCTTTGACCTCTTACAATGCAACAGCTTCTGCCCACTTAGAGAAATAATCTGTTATAGTGAGAATATATCACCTTGGGAGAAGGCAAATTAATTGGCCCAAAAAAATCAATGCCTAATATGAGAAAGGTTAAGAATATGCAATGGCATGCAATGGTTCGGTTGGTAGATGATCGTAGTCGATATGCAATTGATAGACATGGCATCTTTTAGCATTCTTGATGTAGTCAGCTATCATAGTCGGCCAATAATATTCCTAACCTTTTTAATTGATGTTGTAATTTGGGCCCACTTTGGTGTGCTTCACACACACCTGCATATACTTCAATCATTACTTGGACTGCTTCATCTTTGGAAAGGCAATGGAGTAATATTCCATTGAGAGACCGTCTATAAAGTTGATCACCTCGTAAAATGAACCTTAGTGCACGTTGTTGTATCTCTATGCACAAAACTAGGTTCCCTTCGATCTTGCAAATGTTTCATAATAGGGATGCATAAATCTTTCCCTGATATTTCCAGTTCAACCTCATTCTGGATCTTGTCTTACAACTCTTAAAGCCTAAGGTTACAAAGCATGGCAATATCTTCATCATCGAAGAGTAGAGATATAACTCATCTTTCACCGATATGGATAGTGAGGTAATTATCCTTTGGGTGTGTTAGGGAAGTAGCTAGGCTAGTAAGTACATCAACCTAACTGTTGTAGCCTCTTTTAACATGATGTATTTGAAGGCTTATGAATAATTTTGCCAATTCTTTAGCCTTTTGGAAATAAGACATAAGACTTGGCTTCTTTATATGATAGAGGCCTTTCATTTGTCTTATGACAAGTTCAGAGTCACCATAAATAGTAAGATCTTTGATGGGTATTTCCAAAGCTAGTTTGAGTCCTACTATCAAAGCCTTGTACTCAATTTCATTATTGGAACAACCTTGACTTAGAGCGAGAGAATGCTATATTACCGCACATATTTCCTAGTGGTCCTCTTGATGCATTGTCAAAGTACATCTCATATTCCTTGTTTATGGTAACTTGTGTTACCTCTTCATCTGGTATATCAAGTTGTAGAGAGAATCATTGGGGATAGGATATACTGCAAGGAAGTTTACAAGGGCTTGCCCCTTTATAGCCCTTTATGGAATATAATGGATGTCAAACTCAAAGAGTAGTATAGTCCATTTTGCAAGTTGGCCTTGGACAAATGGGTGACTTATGATGTATTTCAGAGGGTCTGCTTTCGAAATGAGATGCACTATAGTAGTGAGTAGGTAATGCCGAAACTTCTATAATACAAAAATCAGGGCTAAACAGATTTTCTCAATAGGAGAATAATTTAATTTAGCTCCCACCATTATCCTACTCAGATAATATAAGGCATATTCTTTCCCTTCATTATTGTGTTGGGGGAATAGAACGCCTAAGGATGCATCCAATACTGCAATATACATCAACAATGGTTTGCCTAGTTTTGGGCTAATAAGCACCGACGGATTGAGCATATACTTCTTTATGCTATCAAAAGCATTTTGGAAAGCCTGGTCCCAAATAAAAGGAATGTCCTTCTTCATTATCCTAGAGAATGGTTGGCATTGCCTTTAGAGGTTAGTTATGAGCCTCTGTATTGAAGTCCAATTTTATCCTAGAGGGGGTGTGAATAGGATTTCTAAAAATTTCTTTTTAATTTACCCCCAATTAAAATTTCAATTCTAGATGTTGTAATAATTCTTGGAATTCAATGCACTTAGAAATATGCTTCAATTATTATAATTACAAGTGCAATACAATGGAAATTTATAATTTAGATATTTTAATTACTTTTAAGTTCCTACTCACTTACAAATGTGAAAGATCATATATGAAATGATAAACATGCCATGTAAAGATAGAAAGAAGAGATAATTCACACCACAAGCAAACACACAACACAATATTTATAGTGGTTCGGCACTCAGGCCTACATCCACTCTCAAGGCTCACTACTGAGCTAGTAAATTTTATTAAGATTGAATTGCATTACAATCAAGGTGAAAATTTCAAAACCTACTACTTGCAAGAGCAAGCTCAACTCCCAGTGTCTATAGTGGGTATGGTCTACACTACTGGTGTCTCTGGCGGTAGTTCTATGGTCTACACCCAATGTCTCCGGTGGGTGTGGTTTACACCCGGTGTCTCTGGTGGGTGCTAAGGTCTCAAATAAAGAGAAATCAATACTATTTACCTCACTAGGCTTGTGTATTGCTTGTTGTACATGAAGGTGGTTGCTCCTTTATTGAGCTAGTGTGCCAATGTGTGCCACCAA
>JAOXJP010117624.1:0-13937 GCA_025762735.1 Platanus orientalis | reverse complement strand
CTTCAAAGTATATTTTGACTTTAGGTTCAATCTCAATTCCCACTTACCAACCTTTGCTATTTTTACCTTTAAATTCTAGGTGTTGGCTTCCTTGAGGTAGTTTGCACTTGAGACTTAGAATTCTTGCATGATGCTTGAGTCTCTTTGGCATGGTCATCCCGGCTTCGAGTCCTTCATCATAGTGCTTTCCCAAACTCTCTTCTTGGACTTACATGAACATACACAATTACAACATTAAGTCCTACTACATGACCACTACATGTACTTACATTGTTTTGTGCATGGACATTGACAATATATATAACCTAACAAAATTTTCTTTTTTATTGTCAATTTGAGTGGCATTGTTTATTATAAAAGTCCTCGGTCTAGAGGCATTACCGAACCCGAAACCCTTTTGATAATCCACATTGGAACAAACACACACACGTGTCAATTCTAGAATAAAGAATTTTTGTTGACTACCAACAAATTGGAGACCATAGTGGGAGGTTTAGATTAGTATTCATTTTGTTTTCGAAGCTATAAATGGCACCTTGAAGAGACAAAGGAACCATCAATTCGAACGGTGAAGAGACAGATGACCTGTCTCACAATATCGAAAGCAAACTCGATGACCTTATCGAGAGAATGGAAAAAGAATTTCAAATGATGCAAGGAATTCTGGGCGATGTCCTATTAAAGATACTCTAGCCTCTAGTAGAGAACATTCGAGCCAATCAGAACCTAGGCACTAGGGATAGGGAAATGGCTAACAGAACAAACATCCCAGAATCCTTAAATAGACTTAGGGGGGCACGGGAGACCTCTCGGGTACCCTGAAGAACCTCGTGTTGAGGTTTTCCCTGAGTCAACCTAACAGGAGCTAATCAGAGTTTCTGCAAGAAGACTAGGATAAGGGAATCAAGCCCTTATAGGTTATCACTCAGGGCTGAATGTTCCAGTAGAGCCAGAAGAGATCGAGATACATGAAAACCCAATATTCGAAACTAATGGAGCACCTTAATAAGAGCAATGAGGGTCCTAAAATAAGGGGCACAACTAATATAATGGTCGAACCGGGTATTATGGTCCCAACACCTAGCGACCCTATCGGAATGACCGATTTAGGTATAATACCAATTCACATGGGCACTCAGGTCCAAGACCTCCGCCTCCTAGAAGGCAAGACCCACCCAACTATTAGGGAAATCAATTATATGGGTAAAACACCAATGGATATGGATATGGTGAGGCAAGCCGGCCTCATAACAGAAGACAGGATGTACCGAACTATTGAGAAAATCCTACCCCTAATGATAAGGAGTTTACTGGTATGGGTATGGGAGGCCATGCTCAACCTCTACATTACCAAAGGGCCTACCCAAGCCCAGGGCAACCATATGGTGCGGTCCCACAGGGATACGCTCAGAACCCTCAAAAACAGGTTGTAGGGGTCCTCAAGGAGTTATATGAACCCGGCCTTCGATAGGTTGCACACCTAGCATATAAAAAACCTTAGCCAGAGCAAATTGAAAGGGATTATAAATTCCCTCAAGTGTATAAAATACCTAATTTTGCTACTTTTTCAAGAGAAGATAGCAAAACGGCTATGAAACACATTAGCCGATTCACCACACAATGTGGAATTCTCTCCTACTTAGGATACTATTATCTGAGGTTATTTCCCAATTCCCTGGCGGGGCAAGCCTTCACCTGGTTCACCAACCTTCCACCAAACCCAATAAGAAGTTGGGAAGAAATGGAAGATAAATTTCAATTTCACTTCACTTGAACAGATATCGGGGTATCGATGGCTGACTTTAGCCAAGTTAAAACATTATTATGAGATTCAAACGAGCTAAGGCAAAGTGCCTTAGTTGATTACCCGAGTCAAATTTATAAAACTTGCCCAAGATGGGCTAGACTTCGAACTTAGGAAAAAGTTTGAGGGAATGACCTTTTTCGACTTATTCGAGTTATCAGAAAGGGCCACCTGTTATGAGAGCATTCTCCGAGAGGAGAATCAGTGACGTACTTCGTCATACGGGACCTGCTATCAAGACCCTAACTATGAGGTTGACCTAGCAAAATTTATAGGAAACCAACCCTTCACATGTGATGCTTTACCTAAAAAGGATACCCAGGCTCAAGAGACAAATAAACCACTAGCGGCAACAAAAACCTTTATGTTTTAGCTAGAAAGGATACGCATGCTCAAGAGTCAAATAAACCACTAGCAAAGGCATACCTAAATTCAAGAAGTACTCTCTAGGCCCCTTGTGCCAGAGACTGGCGGCCCAACCAATGGGCAAGGAAAAGAGGCCAATATGTTAACAAACCTTGGTTAGGAAATGAGCCATGTCGAGAAGCATCTCAATCCTCGAAGACAATTAAACCGCCTTCAGGAGAGGTCGATAGATACGTGGAAGTGATTGCGCCTGCTAACAGACAACATATTTGAAGCCCTCTGGTGTACAAGTATGGGTACAACCCTGAGTTCCCTTCAATGACAAGGACTCAGAAAAGAAGATGGTTGAGAAAACATGCCATGGCGTAACAAGAAAACCTGAACTAGGTTCCAATCCAAGGATTAAGACTGCTCAAGAAGTATAGGGAGGAACCGGCCAACGCAGGATGGTCGAATGTGCTTAACCTGACCGCCAATTCGATACATCATTCGAAGGTGAATCAAGAAGAAGAGAACACCATAAATTAGAAAGGGGATGTTATCCCATACCTAATATCAATGACAATCAAAAGCCCAATCTTATACACATGCTTATTGGTCGAAAGCCAAGGCCAAGAAGCCCCACCAAGACAAGCTGCAAGATGCCTCGCTAGTCATCCAGACCAACGAAGGAAAAGACCTGCAATAGTAGCATATGACTTGGGAAGACATGGCAGAACTACATTAGACAAGGATGATTTGGGAGATTTTGAAAGAGATGGGCTATTCGCAAAATCCTTCACACTTTCAGAATCGATCACAAATGACCTCCCTGGTGACAAGGGCCATATGATCAACATTCGTTTCAATAGTTAAACTAAGAAGAGAGTCAACTGCAACATGATACTCACACTGCCCGTTGAATTTAAAGCCCAGCAAGATCAAGTTTCCAAGGTAGAAAAAGAGCTTTTGAAAATTTTCTCAAAAAAACTGGCGTCCATAGAGCTAGAGGATAACACATCGAAGGAAGACGAGCCCAGAACAAATATGGAAGAGGATAAAGGTAAGCTTATCTTTGATAAACCCTCTAAAAACATGACCCAACATTTAAAACCTTTATACATAAAGGTACATATAGAGGGTCGACCCGTGAATAAGGTACTAATCGATAATGGAGCGGCTGTAAATATACTCCCCCTATCCATGATGAGAAAACTATCAAAGGTCGACAGTGACCTAGTACCAACAGATGTATCTATCTATGGTTTCTCAGGGAATGCTACTCGAACCAAAGGAGTCATCCCACTCGAACTATAAGTAGGGAGTCAAACGAAAGTGACAGCTTTCTTTGTAGTCGATACCTTTTACAATTATAATGCACTATTAGGAAGAGTTTGGATACATTCGAATTAGTGTGTCCCTTCATCTTTGCATCAACTATTATTATTTTGGAATGATAGTAATTATGTAGAAGTCGTGCATGCAAATCAGAAACCATTCTTGGCCTCAGTAAATAATGTCGAGGTCCATCTTTATGACAACAATGTCAGAACAATCAAGTTGGTCAGACAGGACAGCGAGGTAAAAGCCACCGAGGTTACCATGCAAAAAACCCGAGAGGATGAGATCTCGATAAGTCAAGAATTCGAAGAGTTGTATAGAGAACTAGTCCACCATAATGTACCAATAGGGCTGAAAGAATCAAGCCAGAAAAACAAAGGGGGGTCGAATGACTAGCCTAAGCAAAGAAAGAGAAGGGGTCATACAAATGGACATGAAAAGACTGTCAAGATACTTGATAGAGAAAAGAGTAGAAATGTATCTTACCAAATGTACTATACAAGAGTTATCCCATGAGCATGAAGCTATAGGAGTCGAACAACTAAGAACAACCCCTACCAAATTTGATGATTTGAAGGCCAAAGTCCAAGATGAGTTGAGAGAAGTAAATTTGGGTACCACAGAGGACCCACGTATCACGTACGTCAGTACCAACCTCGAGGTATCAGAATTCGAGAAAATTACAATAGTCCTAACGCAATACAAAGATTGTTTTGCTTGGGATTACTCAAAAATGCCCGGACTAGATAGAAGGCTTGTCGAGCATTGGCTACCTACAAAGGATGGCTACATCCCCTTTCAGCAACCACCTCGACAAATGACCAATGAGGTAATCTTGAAGGTCAATGAGGAAATCGAAAGATTGCTGAAGACAGGGTTCATCCGCCCTACTAGGTATATCGAATGGCTCTCGAACATAGTACCAGTCGTAAAAAAGAATGGTAAATTGAGAATTTGTATTAACTTCTGAAATCTCAATAATGTCACTCTGAAAGATGAATATCCTATGCATGTAGCTGATTTGCCAGTAGATGGAGCAACAAGACATTGGATATTATCTTTTATGGATGGACTTTCTGAATATAACCAAATATTTATTGCTGAAAAAAGACATACATAAAATAGCTTTTCGATGTCCAAGATTGATAGGTATGTTTGAATGGGTGGTTATGCCCTTTGGCTTGAAAAAAGTTGGGACAACATACTAGCGGGCCATGAATTACATTTTCCATGACATGATTGGAAAATTTATGAAAGTATATATCAATGACATAGTGGTGAAATCTCAGGATTTCGATAACCACTTACTTTATCTAAAAAAAGGGTTTCTCAGGATAAGAAAACATCAATTGAAAATGAACCCCCTAAAATGTGCATTCAGAGTAAATGCGGGTAATTTTTTAGGCTTCCTAGTACATCACCGAGGAATCGAGATAAACCATAACAAAGCTAAGGAAATTGTTTAGGCCGGACCACCTTCCGCAAAGAAGGAAGTACAACAATTACTTAGACAAATTAATTTTCTTAGACATTTTATTTCCAATGTGGCAGGGAAAACAAAAGTGTTCTCACCTATACTGCGAATGAGGGGGAACGAAGAATTCGAATGGAAAAAAGTGCACCAACAAGCCTTCAAGAAAATCAAAGAGTATTTATTGAATTCACCAGTACTGATGCCACCAAGAAAATACAAGTCTTTTAAGTTATACTTTTCAACCACAGAAGATTTGATAGCAAGCTTATTGGCTCAAGCAAATGAAGAAGGGCCACGAATAGTCAATGTTCTACCTAAGTCGAATCTTATAAAAAGCCGAATGTAATTATCCGATGATAGAGAAATTATGGCTAGCATTGTACTTTACTTTAATGAAATTAAAACATTATCTTCTATCACATGTTGTGTATATCGTGGCTCAAACTAATGTAGTAAAATATATGTTGTCACAACCTATGGTAAAGAGTAGAATCGAGAAATGGAGCCTAGCACTCCTCAAGTTTGATCTTGTGTATGTCCCATAGAAAGTAGTAAAATGTCAAGCCTTGGCAGATTTCCTGGCTAATCACCCATGCTACCCTGTTTAAACAAACACGGAGGATGATTGTATTACTCTCACTCCCTGGAAACTATATTTTGACGGGTCTAAGACTAAAAGGGGATCCGGAGTAGGAATAGTAATCGTTTCCCCAAGAGGAATAATCACATAAATGAGTTTTAGGTTTAAAGGAGAATTCACCAACAACCAGGCGAAATATGAAGCCCTCGTTCGAGGGTTGTTGATCCTAAGCAATTTAGGAGGAAAGTTCCTCGAAGTCCTTAGAGATTCACAGTTAGTAATAAACCAGGCTTCAGGAGACAATAGATGTATTAGCCCTACGTTGATACCTTACAAAGATAAAGTTGAGCAATTGTTAAAGGCATTTGACGATGTCATATTGATGTGCATACCTCGAAGCCTCAACTATAAGGCCAATTTGATTAAACAAGTCACTTCAGGGTACAAAACAAGTCCTACCTCCCCAGAACGAATGATAATGTCACAAGCCTACAATTTGGATGTGAGAACTCGATCTTAAAAGAAATCTTTAGTATCAATGTCATCTCTCCCAACAATGGGAAGAATAAATAGGATGATTGGAAAGACACAATCATTCAGTCCTACAAAACCCCAATCGAGGGGAAAATAATCCTTGAAACTCAAAGCAAGAAGGTACATACTTTAAGGTGAACCCCCAGAGCTTTTTAAGCGTAGGGCTGATGGTATGTTACTCAAATGTCTGGGAACCAATGAAGCTAAGCTCTCAATGGCAGAGGTTCACGAAGGAATATGTGGTGCACACCAATCAGGCATAAAAATGAGGTAGTTGATCCATCGATATGGTTATTTCTAGCCAATTATTTTACAAGACTACAACAGATATGTCCAGGGTTGTGACGCTTGTCAATAACATGGGCCAGTGCCCAGGGTACCAGCAACCAACCTACATTCTATCATAAAGCCCTAGCCATTTAGAGGATGGGCTCTCGACATGATAGGAAAAGTCAAGCCAACCACTATAAAGAAAATTTGTTTCATTTTGATTGCCACAGATTATTTTACCATGTGGGTAAAGTACAAGCCATATCAAGATGTCAATAAGAGAGATGTGTTACATTTTATAAAAGAAATGATAATACATCGATTTAGAATTCCCTAATCTATCACGATTGACCAAGGGCTAATATTCAATGGAGCTCGAATACAAGAATTTGCCCAAGATTATGGGTTTAAAATAGTGAATTCAACCCCATATTATGCCCAAGAAAATGGATAAGCAGAGGCAACCAACAAAATTGTAAAAAATAACTTGCGCAAGATGGTGGATAACAATGCTTTAAATTGGGATGAATTGCTATCTGATGTTGTCTGGGAGTATCGAACATCAAAGAGATTAAGCACTGGGACTATGCCCTATGCACTAATATATGGGCACAATGTTGTACTACCTTTAGAGATCATCGTACAGTCTCTAAGGTTGGAAAACTAGAATCAGTTGAGCCATATTGACTACCAAGAGGTCATGCTGTCTGAAACGGATGATCTCGTTGAAAGACAGCTCGAGGCTCTTAATTCCATTATTTCTCAAAAGCATAAAGCAGCTAAGGTTAAGGCAAAAACCAAATCATTCCATGATGGAGAATTGGAATGGAAAGTCATCTTACCGATGGGAACTAAAGCTCCCAGACTAAGTAAATGGTCCCCACATGGGAATGACTAGTTCTAGTCAGTGAAGTACTGGACGGCAATGCCTGTAGACTATTGCAGGTCGAGGGACAAGAGCATATACGAAGTATTAATGGAAAATACCTAAAAAGGTATAAGCCCTCAATGTGGGAGTAAAAGGTAACCAATATAAAATATTAAAAATAAGAGGGTTATAAAAGACCAAAACAATAGTATAATGAAATTGGTCAAAAAGTTCATGAGAAAACAGAAGCTAACAAGGACCTCTAGGTGTCAATAACTTGGTCACAATCTTTAAGCTCCAACTCACAAATCAACAGTTCGCCTTCTAAGCATGGAATTTCCTCATAATGAAAGGAATCTTGTTCCATCACCTTCTTGACTTCCTTGCTGGAGGTCTGTAAATTTTCTTTCAGCTTCCTAAGATGAGCATCGATCCTCTCAATTTCAGCAACCTAGGCATTGATATTGTCCACCAAAGAGGTAACATGTTCGATAGTTAACAATTGTTGAGACAATAGAGCATCGATGTGAGTTTTTAATTCTTGGCCTTGGACCTCTTTGGTACGCCTCAGCTGAAGTTGTTCATGGGGCTTACTTTGAGAAGAGCAGACTAAGCAAAGACTGGCTCGTTGATCCACAAACAAATAACCAAGATGTCAGAGTAGTAAATTGCTGAAGTTAACAAATGTGGCATTGACTGCCAGATTTAGTAGTACAGTCGATGGCCTAGCAGCAAAGTAGGATCGAAGCATCACTAGAACCTGATGTAGCTAATCCGAGGGTAAAGGCGAAGGAGACGATGATGGAGAAGGCTTTGTAACCCCTACGACCCCTGAAGTAAAAAAAGCTTGGCTCAAGAAAGTAGTTGAGCCAAGCGTCTAGGGATCTCTAAAGAAGGTTGGATGTGAATAGTCACCGACAACGATTCTGAAGAGAGAGGTTCAACTGGAATCTTCAAAGTCTCAGTTGATGGTGCATCGAACAAGGTATCTTCAAGGCCTTTCGATGAAACCATTTCTGAAGAATTTAAAACCAGAGAGGTCAAACTAGTACAGAGCATATCCAAGTCCATCACCCCAGCTGATGATTCCTCACCAGGAGTGTCGTGGTCTTAAGATGGACCCTCGATTTCCCCTTTATCAGGGGAATAACCTTTATCAGGACTTTTGATTATTACCTCATCCTCTACAACCTATCTTGAGGCTTCAGTTTTCTACCTCTCAATATTAGCCTCTTCTTGTTTCCGTCTTTCTTCTTCTTCTTTGCTTTTTTATTTCTTCCTCGAGTTTCATTGCTTCGTCCTTCGCTTGTCTTTCTCTCTGTTCATCTCTTCTATTGGCTTCATCAAGTCGTCGCCTTCTCTGTTCTTCTTCTCCTTTTCTCTCTGCTTCCTCTACGAGTTGTCCTTCCTCTTCTTCCTTTTTTCTTCTTTTCCTCGTCTTCCTTTCTTTTCTCTTCCTCTTTTCTTTTTCTATCTTCTTCTTCTTTCTTCTTCTCCCTTTCTATTACTTTCTTCCTCTTGCTTCCTCTTCTCATCCTTTTCCTTCCTTTCATCTCCTTTCTTTTTATGTTTTTCCTCTATATTTTTTTCTTCATCTCGTTTCCTATCGATTTGTGCAATTACTTGTTTGCTTTTTTTCTTTTTTCCTCTCTTCTTTGTTTCTTTTCTTCTTGTTTTCTCTTTTCCCTTTCCTCCCCCTTTATCTTTTTTTCCTCCATTTTTCTCTCATCAGCAGACTTCTGCTCCTCTTCCCATGAACGAGCAAGATTTTCATTCAGTGCTTTGGTTCATTTTTCAAGTTCAAACATTTCTTATTCTTTTTCCTCATCCACTTTCTTCTGATTTAGGGCCTCAAGTTCGAGTTTGGTTTTCTTCAAAAGATCTGCTCCTTGAGCTCTTGACGAAGCTTGTCCTCAGTAGGTAGGACAATTGCTTTTCTTTTTCTTCTTGTCAAGTCTACCTCTCCCTCAATTTGATGTTCAATCTTGATAGCTCAAATAGCTGCCTTTTGAAGCTCGACTATATCCTTCATAGACAAATTTTTAATGTCCTCCTGAAGTCTTAATTTTCTCATACCACCAGCAAGTTGCTTTTCTAGACGAGACGAAGGTGGAAGGGTAGGAATAGCATGGAGAGGGGCTGCTAAAAAATTTTCTTACATTAAGAAATTCTACAAAAGAAAAAGAAATAGCAAGGGAAAAGAGTATACCTGCTATTGGAGAAGCCTCATATGGAGGATATAATCGATCTTTGATCTGACCCAATAGCTCTCGAACATTCTCCAAGAAGCTCGACCACCAAGTGTCAAAGGAAGGTGTCGATTCTATAATCTCATGAAATGAGGGGACATAAACGCGACATCACGGACGAGCTATTATCTCCCATCTTCTCAAGGAATAACTCTCTCGAACTAGGGGGATGAGTCTCCCAAGGGGAGTTTAAAGTAAAAATAGGAGGAGTGGGGATACATTAAACAAGTCCAAGTTATCGAGCACACATGTCAAGTGAGATATTCAGTAGAGCCAAATTTTAGGTCCCCGAATATAAGGAAATGAATGTTAGAGCGTACCTATTGTATATCAAGGATGACATCGATACACCAGTTGAAAGTGGGAGAGGACAATTTAGGATATTTGACCTTGAGCTAGTACTGTGCATTGTAGAATAAGACTCAAGTCTGGTAATTCAAAGAAACGGGAGATAAACTTGGAAAATAGGCATAAATCCATAACTGAAGTAGCCATAGTGATCTCTTGACCGAGCCAAAAAATTTCTCTCGACTCAGGGACCAAAGCGATCTATAAAGAATAGTAAGCAAAAAAGGGCCTAAAGCCAATCAACGGTCTGAGACCAAAGCTGTAGCAATGGGGGCAAACCCCAGAGTGATCCTCTTTGAGGATGAGCAAACCATGAACTTGCATAGCCAATAAAGGTAAAAACAACATTCCTCCTGGAATGTGACCTTAATGCTAGGTTTTCCCATCTCATGAGTAAGAAAAGTAATGTAAGAAAGACGAGAAGACTCTGAAGGACAATTAAAGGAATATCAAGAAGAATCAAAAAAATTAGGGAGAATAACGTCACCATCGACAAGAATGTTAAGGAGGTGATAAATGTCAACTAATGAAACTAACATAAGACCCTCTAGGAGTAAGAAACAGTTAGAGGTAAGAGACCAAAACACCAAAAAGGCATAAATAAGGGATTAGTTTAAGGGCATATCTAATTTAGAAGATAAATAACTCTGATAAGGCCTAGCTTCTCCCATTTCTTTTGCTTTTGGGAAAACATGTGTTCCACCCAATCGGCCCAAGAATGGTTGGATTTGTACTAAGAGTCGGGCTCAATCTTCTTTTCTCATTCACCCTAGTCAATGCTCTCAACTTAGAACAAGGGAGCTTTATGAAGATCGACTGAGAAATAGTGAGGCATCTGGAGTGGGGTCTCCTTAAGGAAGGCAGGACCCAGACCGTAACGAGGGATAGTGGAGCTTAAGGAAGCAACTTCAAACAAAAGCTCGATAAGAATATCCATAGACATAGATTAGTTACCAACACTTAAAATGCATAGTCTTTTTACTACAACTAAAGCGGTATTAGTCTCGACAATTGGGATCTCCCCTTCTTCCCTTTGTTCAGTAGGAGAGGAAGGTTCCTCAAATTCGATGTCAATAGGCACGATTTGCTTCACACGGGCTATAAAACAATGATTGAAGAAGAAGATTAAATAGAACAGAAGATGAAGATTAAGAAATTCAGGGCAAAAGAAAACAGTGATAAAAATGGTGTCAATCAAAACAAAAGCGGCATTTATAGGAGATGGCTGACATGATGGCATCAGTACTGAAAAATAGCGGGAGATCAACACATGTCTGGTTAGGATTCAAACTAGACATGTTCGGAGGCATTTGTTAGCACATAATTTGAAATCTTCCATTCAGTAGAAGACACATGGAATTAAGTGACAGCATGGCAGATGATTATGAAATAAGCCACGTTGGGCAGAAGATGAAGCGAATGCATGACCTAGTTAGCAAGCAAGATGGCCCATGATCCAAACTGAAAAATGGTTAAAGGATGAATGTGGAAGAACAACTATGGCATCATGGATAGACCTCTATAAATGAATAAATAAGTAGCGGAAAGACAAACAATTAATCATCATCGACAACATATTTTATCAATAGTTATAGCATTAGATTAGGCGTAGTAGTAGTTCATTCCTGTAGTGATTTGAACCCCTATCTCAAGCGATTCGTCTACACTGCAGAACCAAATTCAACAGAATTCTTTCGAGAGAAGGACATCGGCTAATCAAACTCATTCACAGAACAAGATTCAATGAAGTTCTTCTAAAGAGAAGGACATCAGCTAATCTAACTCATTCGTGGAACTAGATTCAATGAAGCTCTTCCAAGAGAAGAGAATCGACTAATCTGTTTTATTCAAAGAACTAGGTTCAACGAAGTCTTCCCATTTCAAAGGATAAACATCGGCTAATCCATTGGTTGAAGGTATCGTTGTAACCAACATTGTACTCTGTATTTTTTTTTAGTAAAATGTCCTTTTTATTGTCAATTTGAGTGACATTATTTGTTATAAAAGTCCTTGGTCTAGAGGCGTTACTGAACCCGAAACCCTTTTGATAATCCGCATTGGAACAAAAACACACACGTGTCAATTCTAGAATAAAGAATTTTTGTTAACTACCAACAACTTGTTTAATATTTTGCTACGAAATCCTTAAAGGCCAACTGCTACCATTATAATGATTAAATTTGTCTAAAAAAATCTTTTAGATTTAGTATATTAAAATATTGTTGTCAACACCAAAATTTTGACTCAGGTCATTTGATGGCATAAGGACAGCATAACAACATTTAGGCATCAAGACTTTAAGCATCCATGGCTTAGGAAGAGCAAACCTGGACTCTACGAGGTTAGGCATCCCCAAAGAAGTTTTCCCAGATATTTCAACCTCATTACAGTCCAAATACAACATTTCAGGTCGAACCCTAATCTTTCATAAAAGCATCAGCAGGACTTCAAGAGTCCACATTTAGGAGCTTCATCCATGTTATCTATAACTTTTCATGCATATGAAAGTCTTCCCTCAGCAAAGCAGCACAGGTGGAAAAATTATCATTTTTTCCTTTTACCTTTAAAAGCCCAGAACTCACTATCTACCACTTAGATCACTGAATTTTCTCTCACCCATATAAGACTTCTTGTCATGAAGCATTATAGGTGAAGAACCCTCATTTTCACATTTTTTTTCCTTTGCAAGCAAAAAATTACCATTCTACCCTTTTATCTTTAGAATTTACCCATGGACCCTTAAAAGACCCCTGAAGCTTCTCATTTTACCAGAATGATGTCATGTCAGTTCTTATAGTTCCAAGACTCTCAAGATTCCAATACTATGTGGCTCACCGGTTATCCACAATGGGCCCCACCCGTTTATAAACTCTGTCATATCCAAAATATAGCATTTTACAAGTTTATTACATCATAGGTCTTTATTCAAACTCATTCCAAAACCTAATTCTAATCACGCCAGTGCAATCGAAATGTCCTAAAAACCTAATAACCACTGTCTCTTTGCAACCAACATAGTTCAAAAAGTCAAAAAGAAAACTCAGGTAGAATCACTTGTATCTATGTGATTCTTATTTTCTTCAGAAAAATGGATTTTCATATTTCTCCCCAAATACATGTTTGATTAACTCGCCATTTGCGATAGTACCTCTAATGATCCAACCCACACATATTCCTTGAATATTTTGGTAAATAATTTTACCATTTTACCCTTCCTACAGTTCAATGAAGCTTTTTTCCAAATTTACCAGAAATTAGACTTTCAAAGGTTTACAGATGTCGGATCAAGAATTTGGTTGACCAAAGCGTCCGCAAAGACTAAGTAGAAAAAAATCAAAAATGGATGTGGACCTTTGTTTTGGAATCTTTATTTATAGTATCATTAATCCAAATCCCAAATTACTACATCATCAATCAAATCCTTTTCCAAAATTACTGCATCATAAATCTACCCCTCTCATTGATCCATGTCATCAATCCATGTCCTTCAACATACCCTCATCCTCACCCTCCACTCAAAAAACATAAACTAATCTCAGCCCCTCATTCAGCCACCCCACCTTAGCATAAAATGTTTGAACCCTAGCCACCCATTTTTGTCTAAATCCTAGCCCTACACTCAACACCCCTAAAGCTAATCCTAGCCCTCCCTTCTAAGTGAACCCTAGCCACACACCTACAAAACTTTGAGCTACAAATACCCCCAAATTCGTGCTCAAAAGGGTTGGCAACAAAAAAACCCCAAAATCAAGAGAGAAAGGAGGAAGAAGAAGGAAAAGAAGGGTTTTTACAAACCCTAAGCCACTTGGACCCAAGGGAAGCCTAAACCCATGTCAAATCATGTCTAGTTTCATTTGTATACTCAATCACCATGTTGTTATGTTGTCTGAATCATGTTAGTTGGTTACTTCAATTCGGGTTACATAAAAAGGCTTAACAGCCTCTACTTGTTTCCATTTTTGACCTATTTTAATGCCAATTTTCTTATGAATTTTGTAGAGGGTTTCTTGAGCCAAAATTTGACTATGTTATACTAAACATACATTCTAGATATTGTATTTAATTTTATGATTTATGTAGCTGTGGAAGGCCTCGAGATGGCCTCCCAAACAGACCCCAAAATC
>JAOXJP010117613.1:0-13937 GCA_025762735.1 Platanus orientalis | reverse complement strand
CTCTCTCTCTCTCTCTCTCTCTCTCTCTCTGTGTGTGTGTGTGTGTGTGTGTGTGTGTGTGTGTGTGTGTGTGTGTGGGCAAGTACACAAGTTCTACCAGTGGTTGAGCATCTCTTCTGCACTAGTGATCATGTTAAAAAATAGTGTATTTTGTAGATAATTTTTAATTTTATTTTTGAGGAATGTAGTGAGCTCATAAAAGTAATTTTCTTTTCAGAGGGTTCTTTTAGGTCATTTTATATTATGGGCCCCATTGGCACACACTTGGATGCCATATGTCACTCTACAATACACTCTTCCTCCACCTTACTTCCTATTTCTCATAAACATAAATTCCCACTCACTTAAAAACCTTTACCTTATTGGAATCCATCTAAGGCTATCAATCAAGCTAGACTGAGCTGGGCTGAGGGCTGCCCAAACTCAGCCCAAAATGTTTTACCTGAGCCCAAACTCAACTCAAAAAAACTCTAGGCCTAAAAGTAGGGCCCAAACTCAGCCTGTTTTAAAACAATGGGTTTCGAGCCGAATTTGGGCTGTCTGAATAAAACTCTTCTCTTAATTTTAAGGTTGATTTTAAGTCGCAATCCTGTATGACTTCCTTGTACCCATTAGAAACTTCATGACTATGTGTTAATTTATGACCAATTTTTTTTCCAACATCTATATATACATGCTAGGTGGTTTTCTCTATAATTCTCCCTTAAAAAAGTCCTTAAGAAAATCTTCCAAACCCATAGAGTAAAGTGAAAGTCCAACACATCTCCAAGCTTCATATGGTGGTTTCATGCAAGTGATGTATCTTTGTCTCTTCCTTCATATCTTCATCTATTTGATTCTTTTTTTTTTTAGTTATGAGTCATTGGGCTAGCGTGATTTTGTTTGCACTATTTAAGAAATGGTTGTTTTGGATTTTGGTTTTTGTTTTTCTCCACATGGTATTAGAGCCACAAGGGTGGTGGTATATTTTCTTCACTCTCTTGGTGAATAAGAAAATTGGTATTGTAAAAATGGATTCAGGTGGAAGGTTTTATGGTTTTGTTATCGAGTTGCTTATTCAATCTAATAACAAGATATGAAAGTTAAGTATGAAGTCTTATCTTGTTGGTGAAGACTTATGGACAATTGTTGGAGAACATGATATGGAGGCTCCTCAAAATATGGCAAAGAATGCGATGCCTTACAAAAATGGAGAATGACAAATGCAAAGACAAAGTCTATCTTGAAGCGATCCACTTCTCATAGGTTCTTTGATCATATCCTGGGCTGGAAATCAGCTTATGATATTTGGAATGCTCATGATGTGTTGTTCAATACAAATGACGTGGCTTAATTGCAATGATTAGAAAATAAGTTAAAAAAATCAACCTAGGATGATCTCTCTATTTCTCAAATTTTTCTTGAAGATTAAGAACATATTTTCAAAGATCTCTCTTCTTGATCTAGAAAATTTCATTTAGGAGGCACAAATGAAGTGGTACATTGTTTGTGATTTAAAGGAGTATATTCTCTATGTCACTTCTTTTCAAGGATGAGTTACTCAACCATCCTTGGTAGAGTTTGAAAACTTTCTTACATCACAAGAGTATGGGTGTCAATGAGCCAAGTTGAGCCAAACTTTGTCCAACTCAACTTAGGCTTGTCACACAGAGGCCAACCTTAGGTTCAGCTCGGCCCGTCAAATCCACTACCACACCTCAGGCTAACATGTGGTATGTATAAAGTTATAAAACTTAAAAAGAATTTCAATCCAAAAAAAAAGGTGCTCAAAAAAGAGGTACAAAATTAAAAAAATCACAACATTGTTAGATGTGTTAGCTTATAGTACAAATTTTACATTGATAATCACTTTTGTCAAAGTACTTTGTTTTCCAAGGGAAGGACCCTCTCCCACTAACTTTGACATGATGTGATTGACGTATGTACTTTTTTTGAATAAATGAAATATAATTTATTCATTATAAATTTCAAAATTTAAGGACAAGACATATGATTTGATTTCTTACAACTAGAAACTATATAACAAATGAATAATTAAAATGTGGTATATATATATATATATATATATATAGCACAAAAAGGCACACCAATGCTAATCAATTCCATAGATTCTAGGCTATGAAAACACTGTTTTGGGAGCACATATTTGAAAGAAATCAAGATCACTTAGCTCATTAAAGGTTCAGCTCATTAAAGATTGAGCCTGATACAGCTTAGCTCAAGATCACTTAGCTAAATGAGCTAAATTGGAGGCTCATAATGAACCGAGCCGAGCTGAGTTGAGCCAACTTGGCTCATTGACAGCCACAAGAGTTTTTGGCTTGACAAATGGCCGGATGTTCTATTTTTGGGAATGATGAAGATGCTCTTTTTTGAAGTTAAAAAAAAAATCAACCAAGAAAAAGATAAAGGTAAAACCTTAAGAAATCATGAAAATTCTAATGAAGCTTCTATTAAGCATGAAATTGAAGAAGAGTCTTTCAAAAATGGGGATGGAAATAAAAAAAGGTATCAATTGTTATCAATGTGGTAAACTTGAACATATAAGAAAGAATCGTTGTTTAAAATTAAAAGGTAGAAATATAGCTGATAAGGAAGTTAAACCTAAAGGTGATAAGGAGTGAGAAAATTACTTTAGGTAAAAACCACCATGATTAATGCTTTGACATCAATCAATATTGAAAATGATTGGCTCGTTGATTCGGTTGCAGACATCCTTATCGGAATTGAATCCAAATTCTCAAGCTTCCGCGACTACAAAGGCAATAATGTTATTATTACGACGAACAACTCTATTCATCCTGTGGAGAATGAATGAATTGTTACCATCAATGGTGATGGAGATAATCGCATCACACTTATTAATGTGTTCAAGTATACATTATGAAGAAGAATCTTTCCTTAGTTGCCAATGTTGTGATTCGGGTCACTACGTCTTGTCTAAGCCTAAAAATGTGAAGTTTCTTTGAAATATTATAAGCTTGAAGGTGGATGTCGTTCATACGGTATAGATTTATTTGTTTTTATCTTCTTATGTTAATAAAATGAGTGCAAATGATGGGGTTCTTAACATGGATAACTAAAAGTTATGGTGTTAAAAAAATTGGTGAATAGACTGCCAAAATTAACCTTTTTTGTAGTAGAGAAGTGTGTGAATGGTATCAATATGATAAGGTACATCGTCTTTCATTTGAAAAATCATTTTCTAAATGTAAGGCCCCATTAGAGCTTATCCATAACAACTTAATGGGACGTGACACCCTTTAATCCAGGGCTCCATTTTATGTTGTTTATTGATGATTTTACAAGATATATTTGGGTTTACTTTGTCAAAAGAAATCATATGTATTTTTAAAAATTTAAGGAGTTTCAAATAACCGTTAAAGGTGTTCTTAACAATAGGATTAAAAGGTTGAGAACTGACACTGGGAGAAAGTTTAACTTAAATTAATTTGTTTTGTTTTGTAATATTAGAAGAGAAATCTCTTGTGCCTACACAACACAACAAAATGAAATGGGTGACTATAGAGACTAATAATTGGTTGCATACAAAGAATTTACTCAAGGCCTTATGGACGGAGATTATAGCATTGCAACTTATGTTTTTAACGGGTAAAGAGACATTCAAGTACAATTTTGTTAACATAGTCAACCATCCCATTCCACATAACATTATTTTCTTTCTTTTTCAAATTACATTTTCTTGACATCAAAAAGTGTAGCATGTTCCATAATAGGGCACAACTAGCACCAAGTCAAATCTTGAAGAGTCTTGAAGACTTTGAACTCTTTAAAATACTGTCACATGACTCATAGAAAGAGAGAGAAGTTTAGGAAAAGATGGGAACAATCAGATCAAGACATGTGGCAGAGATAAATCTTCATGATCAGATGCTTCCAGAACAAAGACAGGTGGAACACATAGAGAGAGGAAACTTGGATAAGAAGCATTCACATTGTTATCCAACTTCTCATCTACCAAATCTCAGCAAAAGTGGGCGAAGACGTGGAGAAAAAGCATAAAAATAGGGAACTTTGGAGCGTTAACTACAACAAAAAATTGGGGAAAAAGAGGTGTGCGAACCATTGCTTATTTCCCAAATTTTTGGTTGTAGTTAACGTTCCAAATTTCCCTGCTTTTGTGTTTTTTCTCTATAGAGTCAATAAGCAAGGAGTATTGGTCCAATTCAAAGGTCTGAAGGACTTTAGAGAAAGTAAGATTCCCAGAAATACCTGAAGAGGTCAAGGAAATGATTTCGGAATTGTAAGCGTTCGAGCCGTTGCTTATTTTAGTCGAATTACCAAGTGATTACTCCTAGTTAACGAGTCAAAACTGAGTTCTAATCCTGTTTTTTTCTTTTAATATTTCTTTCCTTTTTCTTTTAAGTGGAAGTGAAAAATGGATGATAGAATCCACCTTGATGATCATCCACAATAATTGATTCGATTCAAACAAGATGGGATCCTAACGGCTATGTTATGAAATTTTATCCACTTCCTCTTTATGAAAATTACTCTATTAGACTAGGAAATTAAATTTCAAGAATAAATATTTAGAAGAACCATGTGGTCCACAACCAAAGTATTATGTTATTTATTTATTTTTATTTTTTTATATTTAGCTAAGTGTTCTATTTAGAAAGCAGGAATGTCATATCTTCCCAATCATACATCACTAAGCATCTAGTAGCTGCTCTGTAGGCAACCACAAGTAATGAAATTATTTCATATTAAATTCCCAAGGCTGCTTTGTAGCCATATGGGGATGGTTCAAAATGAACTTATTCATATTTCTGATTTGTTAATTAAATTAGAAATGAAGTCATCTTTAGGATTATTTTTATAAAAAGAAATGTTTTATGTTATCATTAATATTTTGGTGTCGAATGAAAATCAATCCATTAACAAATCAATATTAATCTAAATGAGTTCATTTTCAACCATCACATTATGGTTTCAATTGCCTTGGGAATTTGAAATGAAATGATTTCATTAATAGTGGCTGCCAAACACAGACTAATGGAGCGAATTCATTATTGAGTTAATTTTAAGTATCAAATTATTTCACTTGGGTTTTCTATGTTTTCTTTGTGGATTCAAGGTTCCCGTTCTTGAGTAGAAGATGGTAAACTCTTTTCCATATTCACACCCACTATGTCACTATCCAAAAAAGAATACAATTAATTAGGTAGTTAAGATCATTAGACTGGGCTGATCTTGGCCTAGCAAACCTTAAATATTGAGTCCACATGATGGACAATATGGATCATTAAGAATATATATGCACCCCTTATGTGTAATGTATGAAGTTTGATTTGTTCGGTTAGCATTAAGAATTCAACCCGAAATCTAATCAGGATACAACCTAAAGAAAAACCCAAATGTGAAAATTTTCAGGCAATTTTTTGACCTATTTTTATAAACCAGAGTATATCCAAACTGTATCTACATATGTATTAGGATTTTGGAGTATTTTTATGTTATCATTATAGGGTTGCATGCGAAGTGAGAGAGGTTTTGAATATTGTAAATCATATTTGAATGAGTTTTCTTCTCTATAACTCTGTGGTTTTCCCCAAACTAGGGTTTTCCACATAAATCTTGTGTTGTGCGTAATTTCTTTCTTTGTTTTGCTTGTTGATTTTATTGCATCCTGTTTCTTCAATGAAGAGAAAGGTAAAACGATAACAACATTATGATGTACCAGCTCTTATTCTGTACCGGCCATACATATGGGCTGCAAATCATAGATGTGTTTTACTTTGGATTAAGAGAACATGTTAGTATTAGCTGCATGGTGTAAATATAACTTCGTCGTGCATAACTACATAGAAGTTTTGCTAAGTAACATCAATTGATCTTCATTTATTTCATTCAACCATTATGAACTTTAATGAAAAAAATAAGCACAACTAATCACCTTATTTTTCTGGTAATTTACTCCTTAATCATGAACACTCTATACAACTGGACCATCTCCGGTTTCTATTAGACAAAAATGTAAGGAGTAGCTGCTTCCTATTATTCCTACTAAATGCTAAGGGAAAACTCCCATTACATCACTGTCCAATCATAAATTATTCAGTGATATTATAAGAAAAGTCATCTTTCCTGCGCAGTACTGTGGGCAAGAAAACTAGTATATAGTTGATGGTTTGAACAGATCCTTATCTCACCAGCCTTTGCCTATGAGCCACAACCAATCAAGGGTTACTCCAGCAAATACACTTCCAAGGAGACAATACAAGCAAATTGCCCAAGGCATTTTGCTCTGGACCCTACAAAACCAAAACCCCATAAATTTCCATAGAAATAAAAAACCGTACAGAATACACAACTTCAAACCTTGTGGTTAAGCTATATATAAATTAACTAACCTTGTAACCTTTTGGTGCAGCAGTGAAAACACAGACAACGAGGGTAACCATTGGTTAATCCCAGGAAGGATGTCAGCATGATCATCCATCCTTGGTCTCCATATTTAGCCGTGAAATAGAACATTGGGACAAGTAAGCAACCGGAAAAAATATCGAGCATTAGACCGTTCCGTGACTCCAACTTCAAACTTTCAATGACAGGGATATATCTTCCAATCAGATCCCAGACATTATACATTGCAATCAAAACAAGCACATACCTGAAAGGCACTCATCAATCAGAAATTAGTTGCATGAAAGGCAGAGACAACTTTATGCATGTAAGGTTATTTCTGAAATGAAAACCAGTTTTTGCTTACGTTTTAGAACTTCAAATCATGGGTAATTACCAAAAACTCTTTAACTTTGATGAAACAGGATCTTGAGCTTCTCAGTTGAAGTGCTACGTAAGAAAGGTATTATAAATAAAAAGATAGGTCCATGTAACATACTCTCCACAATACCATTTGGTCTGAACATTTATGGCTTTAAATGGTTTGGGCTAAAACTATAATGGACAAGAAGTTAACAAGACTTTAAGCAGGCGAGAGGATCCAAAGTAGTCTTCTTTACTTGATTGCATGTTTAGACGGTCCGGGCTCTTGAATGGTGGACTCCCAATGTGCACCATATTTCACCTGAACATACCAACAAAAGGACGTATTTATATATAAAGGATTAATTATCAAAAAAATAAAAAATAAAAACTTACCATCTCATGTGTTCATATAAAAAACACCGTTTACTGCTACGGGATAGATGGGCCAAACTTCCCCGTCCCTAATGTGGTCGGTTTGTTATAGCCAGACCTGGTTTCAGTGCTGATTTGGGTTTCAGTAGTTAGAATCCAAAGCATATTTCCTACAGCCAAAAAAAGTGCTGCAGCCCTCAACACCAGGTGCTAGGTAACACATGGCAAAAAAAAGTGGAAAAACCCAAAACTGCGTGCAAGATGTAGTTATTTGTTTTTTTCTACCACGTGACACCCAGTACTTGGCGCTTGAGGGTTGCTGCAGGAAATCCGCTTTGGTTATAATTGGCTCATGTCAGATTGCCCCAAAAAAGTCCTTTATAACAAGACCAATTGATTGGGTTCTGATTACCCAAAAAAAAAAAAATTGGTTGGGTTCGGATTAACCAATATACATGAATAAATCAACCCAATGAGATGGTGCATGTTTCCATTTTGGGGTGCTGATTCTCCCATGCACGTTTTGTGTGGGGGCCCACACCTCTTATGACGGGGAACAGTGCTTCCTAGACACAGAATTTTCTTGCATTGGTGGAGAGTAATACAGAGGAACTGTGATCATCTCCTGTTAGTTAAGATCTTGTTATTCTTGTCATATCCAGAGTGCAACGTGTGGCAAAAATGAGATTATGGCAGTGGAAAAATCACTTTTTTCCACACGGGGCACTCTGGATATGCCAATATGTTAACAAGACTATAATAGATGGGAGAAGATCCCCTCCTGATTCGGTCTACAAAAATACAAATACCCAAATATTAGGATAAACTACCAATCTCATGAAATGGACACTGGACACTGATAGTTATCTTCAAGCTCAAAGAAATAACAGTTAAGTTATTCCATTCTTATATGACCAAACGCCCCACATCTATAACTGCGCATATTGTGCTCCATTCTTGCAAAAAGACAGTTGCTTTCAGTTACTTAAACGGTCAAACCAAAGGTCGAAATTTGTCAACCCTCTCCTCTAAAAATCTGTAAATATATAATTCACAGGCATCCTAAATCTTCCACAACCTTGTACAGAAGGAAATGAAGAGCTTCTTAAATTGTTTAAAGAGGTTGAAAACCTTTTTCCTTTGAATAGTTGCCGTGTTATCATCATGAACTTGAATCTACCTTGCTTTTGTTCTACTCCATCTCTTCAATACAAAAATTGGTGTTAAGAATTTATTCGGTTTCTTAAGAGAGAGGATGGTTTGTAATCAGAATTTTCCTGCAAAAATGCTTGTGGGTTGTCTTAAGGTTTCTCCTTGAATTTGTTTTTCATTTTTATGTTCCCTTTCAATTCGCTATTCAAAATTTTTCTTTCTTCAAAAGTAATCTAAGACAGATTTTTTTTTTTTTTTTTTTTTTTGCAGATTATCATGAACTTCTAAACTCATTATATTTGGATTTTATATCACTGTTTTTCTTTTTCTCTGTGATACATATAGACCATTGTTACATGTTTTGCTCCCCATTTTTTCTTTTTTCTATACAGAAAAAGGATTCAAGAAATTTGTTGTTTTGGTAGAAAAATTGTATTTTAAGTCATATTTTCCTTCAAATGTTGGTGGGTTTTACTTAAGTGGTTTCTTCTGTAAATTTGTTCTTCATCGTCTCTTTGTGGGGAAACCAAAGTTTAAGATAGTTTTGCACCAGTTTTAAAGAAACTAAGTTAATACAAAATTAAATAACTACCCATATCCTTTGAACAACACTAGCTAGGGAAAAAATGATTCTTAATTCTTGTAAGATTTTGAAGTGGCAAAGCCAAATTCAAAACCCAATTTATCTGCTGTCAAGGAAGTGGCACCAGGAAGCTATTCCAGTTAAATGGAGAAAACCAGATATCGGTTGGACAAAACTAAACTTTGATGGATCTTCCAAAAGTAGAATAGGAAAAGCGAGCATCGGAGGGGTCTTCAGGAATCATAAAGCTGAATTTTTGCTCGGGTATGCAGAATCCATTGGAAGAAGAACAAGCAGCATCGCCGAATTAGCCGCACTTCAACGTGGGATTGAGTTGGTTTTGGAGAATGGGTGGAATGATGTGTGGCTTGAAGGAGATTCCAAGACCTTGGTTGAAATTATTGTGCAAAGGAGACGGTGCAGGTCAGAGGAAGCTCAAAGGCATGTAAGACATATAAATTTGATGATACCGGAGTTGAACAACTGCATTGTGACTCACATTTATAGGGAGGGCAATAGGGTTGCTGATAAACTTGCCCAAATGGGTCATCAAATGAAGAAACCCTGCATTTGGAGGAGCACTCCTCCAGATGAAGTTTTACGTATTGTGCGTGAAGATGCAGAGGGTAAGATCGTTCTACGTAAATGATGACTTCATTGTAGTTTTTTCTTTTCCCCTGGTTGTTTATGAGGAAAAATAGGTGTATTTATTGTGTAATGTGTTGATCTAAATCATATTTAATGATGAGTTTTGATTTATTAAATGTTAATCTTCTTTTGCTCCTTCTACGATCCATCAACGTTAATTTCCATCTTTATAGCCTACAAGAAAAATTATCATCAGGCTATTAGCAAAGTTTGGCTCCTAAGATTTTTTATTTTTTATGAATAATTGATTTTTTAGAAAAGAAAAGGGAAAAACAGCAGAGACAACTAGGAATGTCAAAAGAAAGAAAACAAAGACAAAGAGAACTAGCCTATGACACGTCGAAATGATAAATATAAGAATGTCAATCCCTTATAAAATAATTAATGAAGAGACCCTCAAAACCCTTTGAAGCCATAACTAGTCTAAGAAGCAACTTCAAATGTAATGGAATTGATAACTTTAGAAGATGATTTAGTCCCTTTAAATATCCTTCTATTATGCTCTTTCCAGATTTCCCAACAAATACCATGAAAGATAGTGAGCCAAAACTTCTTACGCCTCTAAAGTGGGTGAAAATGGCATGCCATTACCTTATATGAGCAAGGGGCCGGGCAGCAAGGCATGACCCAATTGAGAGTGAGAAGGTGAAGTGGTCCAAAATGCTCTTAGAGAAAGAGCAGTGAAGCATTATGTGTGAGTACCCGATTCCCCATCAGCCATGCAATGAATACAAATATTTGGCGACAACATCAAATAAGGGTGCCTCTTTTGAAGGAGATCCATAATGTTCATCTTGCTAAGAGATACAATCCAAAGTAAAGCTTGGACCCAAGGAGAAAAGGAGGAGTGGGAATGGAAGGAATATAAAGAGAAATTTAACTGAGAAAAGACCTGAAGAGTCAAGGGTCCACTTGCACCTGTCAAGACAAGAATGAGCAAGGTCAAAGTGTTCAAGAGAATCATAAAGATAAAATATGTAACCAAGTTTTGAGTGGAGAGGCTCCCTTCAAAATAGCAAATTTCAAGAGAGGCCATGAGAAGAAGTGGAGAAGATATCAGAGATATAGACCAATTTATTGAAGGCAATGCAAAAAATTAAGACGAGTGAAGTGGGAAGCAAGAGGTGATTATCCAATCCAGATGTCTGTCCAAAACTTAACTTGGTTCCCATTGTCAATGACATGAACCATATTACAGCTTGCCATGTGGTTTAGTTTGGCAATAGTTTAAAATTAAAATCATGCAAGTGAAACTTCCATCAAATTAAATCCACATGGCAAGCTGTGATGGAGATCCGTTCATTACTGTAGTGAGAATTGAACTATAGAGGATCATTAATAATTTCTTGGGGTACACCTTTTTCTTTTTTGGCCATTCGGGCCAGCTGCCACATAATAAGCAACCCATAGTATGGGAGTGGCAGATGTCAACACAATTACATATGGAATGCTGCTAGTGAGTCTTGAATGAATGCCTCTTTCTTGGAGAGGTGATACTGCGTCCAACTCTCCTGGCAAGGCACTAACTTGGGTTGGTTGCAGCATTATGCTAGTTAGGGCTGTAAATGATCTGGATATTTATCCATATCTGTTCGTAGTCATTCTACTTTAAATGAATATGGATCCATCTGTATTTGCTTTGATTAGTTAATTAATTCTTTTAGAAAAATAAAATTATAAATGGACCAAATGCTGATATGTATTCATCAGTTCGGACTAAATATTCATATTTGTTTAAGTTAATTTATATATATGCCTTGTTACATAGAATACACTTTATAAATAAATACCTAAACCCTAACAATAGGAATCCGGATGGAAAGACCATTGCTATGAACAAATAGTGAGTGAATGAGAAGTTGTTATATAGGGTGTTCACTGTCATAATCTATAATTCTATACTTAAAAACTCCATCCCAAAAATGAATCGGTCAGGCTGACTTAATCGAATTGCCCAAGGTAAAATAAAAAATAAAAAAAAATATTGATGAATTTACCCAAGGTAAAATGGGAACTTAATGCAACTGCCTGGATCCGAAAGATGGGTTAGCTTTCTGAGTTTCTAAGTTGGCTTGGTTGAATCAACTAGTAAAAAAACAAAAATGGCTCCTTTGAAAAATGGACACCAGGGGATGATGCATGGAAAAAAATGTGTGGGGTTAGACAAAATTTCAAATTCCTACCTATTTTCTTCCAAGTGTCATCCCCTCGTACCCAAGAAACCATCTTGGACACCAAATCCTTAACAGAATATTTGTTCCCTTATAACTATATATGTTTCAGTATACACAAAGCTTTAATTGAGTTGGGTCGACTAGGCTGAGTTCCCAGGTTTTGGTGGAGAGTTTTAAAATCTTTCTCATTGCACACTTTCTCAAGGATAAATATGTGATATTCATGGGTTTCACATCTGTGATGCCTGAGTAGTCCTTCTTTACCTTTGGATTGTAGGGCTGCAACAAAGTCAGGCTGAGCCAGGCCAAGGTCAGCCTGAACTTAGTTACATGGGCCTAAACTCAGCTCTTTCCAAACTTGGCCCGAGGTAGTCAGCCCGTTTTAAAATCATGGGCTTTGAGTTGAGTTCTTGCTGTCCGTTCTTAAATCTTGGCTAATAATGATCCTATAATTACCCTTAAATACTTTTAAAATATGCCTAATTAGTTAGATTTGGGCTGGTAATGGGTCCAAAACAATTTTGGGTCGGGCTGGACTAAGCTATATTTTATACTTATGTCAGGCCGGGTAGGGTTATATTTAATTTTTTTACTATGGGATGGGCCCGGCGAAGTTTGGGCTGAAAGTGAGTCTGCTTGGGCTCAAAATAAAGCTTTGGACCTGAACTGAGCCCAGCCTGAAATTAACTTGGTCCACCCCATCTATTTTTCAGGCTGGACATGTTGGGCTTCTGGCCAGCCTGACCCAATTGACATCCTTACTGGATTGTTACGGCTGCATGTTAGGCCTACCTAACCCAAAGTTTGGCCCACTTGACCCAAGGTTTCAACAGGTTGGGCTTTGAAGGCTCAAAGTTGAGTTAGGACTGGGTTTTGGACATGCACCAGCCCAGTCCGAGCACAGACCACTGATGTACATGAGGCTTGGCCTGAATGAATGCTGATCCTATGGAGTTGATTTCATTAAGTGACATTCTCTTGGACATTAGTCAACATTTCCCTTTATTGATGAAGAAAAAAATGTGGGAGAGTTCTTAACCTGTGAAGACAAGAAGAATCCAAATTGAAAGGCTCATATGATGGCATGATTTCTAATGGCTATAACTTTTATACCGGACGTCGCCTTGGAACATATAAGTACTCGTTCTAATCATCTCGACAAACACTCTAGTGAGAACAATGATGAGAATCCATTGAACAATATTTTTTAACTGGAAAGACAGGATTTTGGAATCAAATTTATGTTTTTAAAGAGTTTTTTTGAGCTCTAGTTGATTTTAGAATTTCTTATCCAAGTAAATTAAGGCCAGAGCACAGTTTTAGAAGGATTGTGATTTTTTTATTAGTTTTGATAAATTTTGCTATTTTGGATAAGTTCAATTATTGAAGATATATATACGATTTGTAATGGATGAATTTATTATTCAATAAAAAATAGTTTCTCTTAGGGTTTTACTGTTATTCCTTGTACCGGCTAATGCAATTGATTTCCAATCACTCCCTTGTCAAAGATCTTAAGCAAAAACGAAGGCAGACTGGGGGGTTTGCATGCTGGTCAATATGGTTGCACAAGAACAGGTGTTGATTCCAGAATTACCCTCTTCATGTCAGATCTATCATCTCTAATTATTATAGATTATCCAAGGAATTGGAGTGGCTGCCCTCCACGGGAAACCCATCAGCCCAATCCGGTGTGGCTGGCCCAATGGGCCTTTTCTGTAATCCTAAACCCCTACCAAGTGTTATTCAAATAAAGGTGGATGCGGCCTTCTCTCAGCAAAACCGTATAGCCGGCATAACCACAATAGCATAGACTACAAGCGATGAAGTGGTGGAAAGATCAAGCATCCAACGAATAGAAGCACTGACTCCTTTTGAAGCCGAGATGGAGGCCATCCAACTTGGTCTATCCCTAGCTCAAAGGCTTTCAAGAGCCGAGGTCTATGTCTTCAACGATGCTGCTCAGCAGCAGTTGACCCTGGACTTGTGCCCCTAGCATGTTAGACACTGTTTTTTATCTTGCAAGTTGTGAAGAATTGTAAGTCGGTTCCATGTTGGACACATCCCCCGTGTTAGGAACCAGTAGGGGTGGGCATGGGCTAGGTCGACCCGAACCCGGCCCTCAAATTGGCCCGAAAAAGCCCGGCCTGAGCTAGGCCCGAGCCCGGCCCGAGGCCTGCACTTTTATTGAGGGCTGGGCTTGGGCTTACCTAGGCCCGGCCCGAGGCCCAAACTTTTACATATATTATATATATGTATTATATATAATATAC
>JAOXJP010117602.1:0-13937 GCA_025762735.1 Platanus orientalis | reverse complement strand
GATGTCATCAGCAAACAACTAAAAACAACACATCTAACCAGAACTGCAAAAACATTAACAGAAACTATATCCAGCAAAACCAAAACCAATCATTGGCCTAGGGAAGAAGTTGGGATAAGAGCCAAAAAAAGAATAAACAAGTGAACACTTAAAAATCAAAACAAAGCAGGAAGACAAAAACCCCTAACTAGTGATACTCACAAGTAAAACAGAAGTTTAAAATCTGAATTACGAAACTGATGAAGCAAAAGATGATCAGATAGAGATACAAGTAAAAGCCAAACTCAAAGAAAAAAAAAAGTTTATGAATAAACACAAAACTATGGAATTCCCTGTATCCCAACAGATAAATTCTAGTTTGCAACAAATTCAAAACCCTAAACTAAACAAATTAAGCAGAGAACCGAAATAACAAAACTAAAAGTTCTACTGAGTGAAATGAAATCCTAAATTAGATGAAACAGGTCTCACACATCAAAAAACCCCACAAACACTCCGAAACGAAAAACCAGAACCTGCAACAAACCCTAAAGGAAACTCTAAATCCAATCAATCGACAGAAGTTCTCCGGAAAAAAAAAAATGGTAAATTTAGAAGAGAGGAAGAACAGACCTGACCCTTGACCTTGAGATTAATGTGAGGGGCCGATTGATCTGCGGGTTTCTTATCTTCCTCCTGGTTCGTAACACCCGACATCCTTTCTTCTTCTTCTTCTTCTTCTTCTCACCGGTACGGGGACTTCCCTTTCGCGGCTGCAAAACCACGCGACCAGAGAGACTTGTGCTACTTCTCTTTGTACTCTCCACCGACCACTCTTGTAAACCGAGGTTGATTGTTCCACTTGTACGGAAATATGAAATCAACGGCTAAGATGGCTACTTGGTCATTGAGCTATGTGGCCTTATGTGAGAAAGCCATGGGGAGCCATTGGTTTGGAATAAATGGTGGGTCTATCAAAAATATTGTTCTGATCGGACGGATTTCAGAGGAGTTCACATCATCTCCGGTCTGAATGGACAGGTACCACTCCAGTCTCTACTCAACGATGAGACACATCTCTAGGGGTGGCAAACCCCAACACGACCCGCAAACCCCCGACACGACCCAACATGAAAATAAACAAGTTAAGGTTGATTCTAAACGTGTTTTGGATCGAAACAAGTCAACCTGCTTTGACATGATTAATAAATGAGTCGGGTTATGATTAACCCAAATCATCTTATATCCTTACCTTGACACAACACAAACCCAGTTCACCAAGACGAATTACCACATAACCCACAAACCCAATACGATCCAACACAAAAGTAAACTGGTTAGGGTTAACCCAAAATGTGTCATTGGTCAAAACAGGCAACCCACTTTGACACGATTAATAAATGGATCAGGTTAAGGTTCAATCAAATAGTCTTATACCCTTCCCTCCACGCAACATGACCCCAACCCACCAATACTAATTTGCCACCCCTAAACAAGTACTTATTATTTATGTATTCATTGTAATACCATCATTTGACCAACGTATTTGACTCAAACATCCTTGTCAGACCACATGTCATGCATTGATTGTTAATAGAGTGGTATCTGCCCATTTAGACTGAGATGATTCAAAATCAGTTGGGAATAAGCGTATATGATGGCTGGTTCATTGTATTTTGTGTTGCTAGTTTTAACGAGGATACATGGGCAATGGAGCTCATCCAGATAAGATCTAAACATTTGTATAATTGCTTTTATTGTATTCAGACATTTATAAAATTGAGTGTGGTTACCTGAGCCTAAGTTGAGATAGATAAACCTGAATCACAAACACCGACATCTATAAGATTTAGTGTCATGACCCAAACCTAAGTTGAGCCGGGTAAACTCAACTCATAGATACCCCTACTATGTGTGTGCTAGGCAAACTCGACTCATAGACAACCATACCCTAGACCGGATCCTCTCCTGCCACTTATAACCTGCTAAGGTCCTGTTTAACAGGTGGCAGGACACTATTGGAGGGAAAAAGTGAATTACAAGTTTTGAAAAATGCAATTTACTTTTTACTGCCAATCATCTCTTGCCACCTATTAGACAGGACCTTAGCATGTCATAAGCCGGCACAAGAAGATCCTTTGCACCCATACCCATGTGTGTTTGTTAAACAAGGCTTGATATTTAATCAAAATGGCACACCAATATGCATTAAAGTTCAGATATTTGATCCAGCCAACAAGCTCTCAAGATTTGGTGCCCCTACATGCAAGAAAAACACATCACATCAAGAAATGATTTACAATCTCCTTAAAAGAGTTGGGATTTACTTATCCAAAAATAAATAAAGCTGGGATTTGGTGCCTTAGCCTACCCCCGCATGGGGTGGGGGGAAGTGATTAACACTTTTTTAGGGGAGGGTGTAAATCACTTCTTGATGTGGTGCGTGTCCCTTGCATGCAAGGAGCATGAAGGGGCACCAAATCTTGGGGGATCCCCCAAAAAGTGTAAATCACATTTCCAAAGTGATGTGTTGCCCATGCATGCTGGGGACAAGTTAGGGACACTTTACTAGCGGGCACCAAATCCTGGCCTAGTAGGGTTTGACATCTTCCCATCTCACCAGTCGCTAGTGGGGTGTACCAAAGAAGGCCAGGTACATGAATGCTAAGTAATGGCTGAAATGGTTAAGATTAGTCAATAGTAACCCATTCAAGAATGCCAAACAATATTTAATCTTTATTTCTACGTCCATCGTGTAAGTAAAGAGACTTTGCCCGTATATGCACGGCCAAACTTTTAATCAATCTTAAGTAAAGAAAAGAGACCACACAAGTAATGGAGAATCAAGTTTTCCTACACCACCCAAATGACTCGAATTATGCCAATGCCCCTGCATGGGTGGCACTGGCATCACCTCTCTAGTAGAAAGGCATGGAGATTGAATACCCCTGGCCGTATTTTGCAATTAATTTGCATTCATATTTGTACTCTCCACCTGCGGTGTGGGCTGCTCACTATGCGGTGTGGGCTGCTCACTATGATGTGGCAATCTGCAAGCACAAGTAACCCTACCAAGAATTATGATAATAATCATTTGATCTATGGTCATCAAATGTTGTTCTAATCATCACTAATTCGAATTGAAAAACTATCATGCCAATTCCTATGTATTACGTGACATGATGTTTGATATATATGTGTGTGCGTGTGTTGATACACTCCTTCAACTCATGTGTAGTTACTATGCCATGTAATGATTGGTATTGGCATATCTCTCTCCATCTAGAAAGGGGATGATTCTAACTCATCTCCATTTTTTTCTTAAAAGGGTTTAAATCTTAGTTTTGGAAAGTGAATCAAATAGGACAATTTGACCTGTTTGAACCAAAATTGGCACCATAAACGGTTCTATAAAATCTTGAAACCATAATCTACCAAAAACTACATATAACTAACAAAATTGGACAAAACTAATGAAAACCGGCCGATATTTTATGAACCCGGCTCTAATATAGTCAATCGGTTTTTATTTTTTTACTAAATTAAAAAGAAAAAATTAGAAATGTGTTTTTCCAAATGCCAATTCCATTTTCTGTGAATTATTTTTTATTTCTTTGTATTTTATTATATTTGTTGGTATGTCTAAAAATTAAAAAACTCGTTATAAGCTTCTAATGCATTATGATTTTTTGTTTGTATTTTATTACATTTTAATTATTTGAAGTATCAGTTCAATTGTTGGTCTGGTTCTCAAAACTATGATTTAAACCATACTTTTGAGAACTAGACCAAGTAGTGAACCAATGAAGTAATTGATTCAGGTTAAACCAGATTCGACAATCACTTTACATGGTTTGACCATGGTTCGTTATACATTATTAAAGAAAAAATTATCCAAAGAATTAGAATAACCATAAAAAAATTCAAAGAGTTATAAAGATTAAAAATATATATATGACAAAAATTTACATGAGATTAACACATAATTAAACTTAAAATTAAAAAATTATCATTATTTGTTCATTTAAATTTTGTGTTTATTTAATTAGTTACATTATGTTAATATAACTAACTAGTGTATATTAACATACTTAGTTATGGTAAGAGGCATTACTTGTTTAATATTATCAGAGTATCATTCATTTCCCTTATTGATTAAGACTTCCAATACAATAATGTAAACCTTTGTCCACGCCATTAAAGGATCATGTTATCACATCATGTAATTGTAACTTTGTAGATTATTTATTTATACTTGTTAAAGTTGATTTCATTTCTCACAATGTGCTAGTAAAGGTGTTTTGCTGATGGAAAAGGATCGGATACACCCAAAACAATGAGTTCCTCCATGTCCCCACATCACAAGCTGACCTGTGATGGTTTTTTGAATTCAATGCCTCTTTCAAATGAACAATTGAACATATATATTTTTAATGATTTTAACCATATAAACCACATTTTATGGGTACCTACTTTTCATTTGAAAACTGTTTTTATAGTTTTAACACTACACACCTTGCCCTTTGTATGTGGGGGCACGAAAGGACAGTTAAATTGGGTGTAGCAGATCCTTTCCCTTTGCTAATTTTGGTAGCATGCCAGTTTGTAGCGTGGTAATACGGTGAAACACATGAATTGGGGAACAAAAAATTTGCTTCAAAAGGCAGGTTTTCTACTTTTTGGGGTGTTTTAAAAGAAGTAAAGGAAAGATGGGAAGAATATTTCATAAAAACTAAATGGTTTACACAAACATCCCAGTTAGATATTGTTTTTGGTACAATTCGGTTTTAAGGTAACAAAGAATCAGATAGATATCTAATTTAGGATTAATCAGCGGGTTTGACCATGAAGTCAGTTTGATCTCAAAACTTTGGTTCAAAACCATGACATAGGTTAGGCGAAATAATATGTCAAAATGGATGTGATCATATGTAACATGCATCGTAGAATGACATGTGATGTGTTTTTCATTTTGATGTCTCTTTTTTTACCCCTTTATTTTTAAGTGTACATTCATTTTGCCACTTTTAACCATCCCGAGGAAAGGGAATTAGGGGTGAACATGGGCGAGCCCTGAGCCCAAAAGTTTTTAAATGCTTTGGTCCAAGTCTGGTCCTAATTATTTTGTCAGGTCTCGACTCAAGCCCATTATATATATTAAATATTTTAAAATAATTAGTTTTTATAGCTCAGTTGGTAAAAGCTTTAATTAGTTAAGGTCTTGAGTTCAATTTTTAAAGCTAACATTTTTTTTTCTTCATATATTTTGGATTGAAATGAAATAAGTCCGAACCCAACCCTAATAAAGGTTCGAATCAAACCTTTTCGGACTAAATTTTAGATCACCCTTCAAGGAGCTGTCTTTGTTGTCTACAATTTGAAATACCTCTATAATTCAAACAAGCCTATCGCAACCATAAACATTGGTGTTATTTGACACTAAAAGGTTTGAAATTTTAAACCTTGAGTGTCAAATCACACCCACAATCATAGTTGTTATATTATATGACCATTTGAACTATAGACGATAAAGGGATTTGTAACTGTAGATGATTTCCTATCCACACATGTGGTGACACCAAATTTGATCACAAATCATTTGCTTCCCAGTATTATTTTCAAAAGATAACCGTTGCCATGACTACCAAGATGTTCCGACGTCACATTACACCCTTATACAAATGTGTCTACAAAAAAAAAATGCAAAACGCCCAATACTGTTAGAAATCTTGAAGGCTATTAGTAAGATGAACAACCGACCCCCTTCCCCAATAAACCTTGATAATTCTTTCAATTAGCCGTAAAAAATATTGGAGCAAATGTTCTACACCAAAAAATTGGCTATTTGATCCATGCTCCCAGATACAAGGCTGGTACATGATCATTATTTTAAAAACCGTTTTATATGGTTTTAGAACTTCGTTCAAATTAAAATTTTCATTTTCAAATACTCTAGCATCCCTATTTTTCTATATGAACCATTTTCCTCTGTAAAGAGGTCGTCCATAAACAAATTTCTTTTGGGAACTTTAGCTTTAGCAAAATAATAATTAAAAACAAAAATTATAAATTATAAAAATCTAACAAGAATGATATTAGTGGCCCCTTGGAATACTATAAAATCCTGACTATCATAGAATTCTAGAGAATATACTAATGATTCAGTGTCAAGGACACTTGAACAATAAAGATTTCTTAATTTTTTTTATTAAATAATTAAGATACTTTAAAAAAAAATGTTTTGAACTTAGTTTAAACTTCAATTGTTTTAAAGAACTTTGGTTCAATGAGACTTTTCGATGCTTTATCATTTTTAACACCATTACTATTGGCATGAGTATCCCTGGGATACTTAAAAAGGCTTTTAACATATTGGTGGCCCCTTAAAAAGTGTGCCCACTTCATGTTAGAGATTACTTGGTAAAAGACAATGCTATTCGGGAGGGAGGATTGTGTCCGCTCCCCTAAAAACTGTTAACCTCTTCTTGGCATTAGGGGACAGACACATCAGCACTAAAAAGTGATTTACACTTTTTGGGGAGTCCATATCAGTTAGAAACTGAGGAGCTGAAATCGTCTACAGTCTCAAATCTATCTACAGTCTAAATGGTCCAATCGCATCCACAAATGTGGGGGAGATATTTTCAAATATAGAGAATGAAAAAAGTCACCCACATTTGTGGTTGTGATGGATCCGTTTGGATTTGAATTGTAGAGAGATTTTGAACTGTAGACAATTACTTCTCGAAACTGATTCTAATCTTTTTGTGTCCTGTATAAGATAATAGCACCGGCTACACACCTTATATCAATGCATGTTAATGTATATTAACAATTGTAGAACATCGAGGATCCAATCAAGGCTTCCATTTAAATATTTTATAGAGAAGGGAATCGAAGAAAATCTATAAACAATAGCCTTGAAAGAAAATTTACTATCATTTATCATCTTTTTGACAAATCACTACACTCCTTTCACGTTTACCATCCCCATAAACAGTAGAAATCGGTATGTGCACGACGTTGGTATGGACCAGGGTGCGGATACATTAGCACCGAGAAGTGATAAGCGCACCCCCAAAAAGTATAAAAATCACTTTTCAATGCTGATGTGTCCGCACCCTGGTCCATTCGAACGCTGTGCACACATCTTTTGTGCGCACTAAACAAGAATAGCTTTCATCTCCTCCAACGTTACAAAACATAGTAAATCTAAATTATCAATTTTACGTAAACCCAACACCCTTCTTACTTACTTTTATAATCTTTTTTTTTTTTTTTTTTTTAATCATTAAGCACGTTGAATCTAGGAACTACTGTTACAACGGTCGAGTTTGTGGGTTCCATCTCTGTCGCGCAGCGGGAGGAGGAGGATTGCCGAAACGTTTAGGCGGGGGTTGTCCTTTTCACCGTTACAACGGACGTCATAAAAGTTGGGTAATAATTACTATTTTTAGTAATATTTTATTTAACTTATCCAACTAAAAATCTAATAGCTTCAAAAGCCGTTATAACGCCGTTACTAGTGGTTATAACGCTGCCTTTTCTTGCTCCTCCCTACAACCATGAATGGCCCCTCTCTCCCACTCTCTCCCCCACTTCCTTTCCCCCCTTAAACACTCTATAAATGCAGGTAAGAGTGAGAATTATTCAGCTTATCTTCTTAATCTTCTCCTTCACATGCTCTGTTCATCTCAGAAGCAGAGCATGGAATCCCTCACCATTTCTTGCTTTCTCTTAATCCTCTCGATTTCCCTTTTTGCTGGTAAATCTCTCTCTCTCTCTCTCTCTCTCTCTCTCTCTCTCTCTCTCTCTCTGTTTCCAATGTTTATGTTGATGATTGTTCTGGTTTGCAGTTGCAGATGGGGGTTCAATCGGAGTAAACTACGGGCGAGTTGGAGACAACCTTCCTTCCCCAGTGAAGGTAGCTCAGCTCCTCAAATCTCAGGGTCTCAACAGAGTGAAGCTCTTCGACACTAACCCGGCCGTGCTCAAAGCCCTGGCTAATACAGGCATCAGCGTCGTCGTCGATTTACCCAACGAGATCCTTCACTCCGCCGCCAAGCAGCAGGCCTTCGCCTACACATGGGTCCAGAGGAACATCGCCGCTTACTACCCATCAACCCAAATCACCGCCATTGCCGTCGGGAACGAGGTGTTCGTCGACCCAAAGAACACAACCCAGTTCCTCGTCCCTGCAATGCGCAACATTCAAGCCGCACTCGTCAAATCCAACCTCGATTCAGCCATTAAGGTCTCTTCCCCAATAGCCCTAAGTGCCCTCCAATCCTCCTACCCATCTTCCGCCGGATCGTTCAAATCGGAGCTAATCGAGCCAATAATCAAACCCCTGTTGGATTTTCTCCGGCAGACCCAGTCGCATCTCATGGTGAACGTTTACCCTTTCTTCGCCTACTCAGCTAACGCTGACGTTATCTCCCTCGATTACGCCCTCTTCCGGGAAAACCCAGGTGTGGTTGATTCCGGTAATGGGTTGCGTTATATCAGCCTCTTGGATGCCCAAATTGATGCGGTGTTTGCGGCCATGTCTGCTTTGAATTACAGCGATTTGAAGATGGTTGTGACAGAGACCGGTTGGCCGTCGAAGGGGGACGAGAACGAGACGGGCGCGAACGAGGCCAATGCAGCGGCTTACAACGGGAACCTGGTGCGCCGAGTGCTTACCGGAGGTGGGACTCCGTTGAGGCCTCATGACGACCTTGATGTCTACTTGTTTGCCCTGTTTAATGAGGACAAAAAGACGGGTCCGAGCTCTGAGAGGAACTATGGGCTCTTCTACCCCAATGAAGAGAAGGTTTACAATATAGCCTTCACAGTGGAGGGCTGAAGCCATAGATTTCTTGGCGCCATTAGCTTTTCTTCAAAGCTGATGGTGTTTTGTTTTTTTACAGAAAGGTGTTTCCGTATATTTAATAGTAGACGTAGAGTAGTCGATTTTTATTTTTATTTTTTAGAAGTGGAGTTTGGTGACATTTATTTGATTAGTGTGTGTAATTAAATTTTATTTGTATATCATTTCTGCATCCATTTTTTAAGCGTCCTTGAACTATGATCATAACTAGTTAATGGGTCTCGGACCATTCTATTCATGGATTAAAAATATTGGCATCGGACAGGCTTGATCGTGATCCAAATCATGTTTGAAAGGATCCGTCTATCCAGTGTTAAAAGGTAAAAAATAAAAATCTGGCCAATCCGATGTTGATCAGTCCAATCTGAGATTGATCCAGTAGATCCAATTTACCGATTTATGAGCCGATCCAATCTGATACAGGACTGATCCATTGCTAAGGCTGATCCAACCCAGGATTCAAGATCATGGTCTGCCGGCCGATTTTTCAAACCATGATTCTATAAGTTCGTTGCCACAAACCCAAGATTATTATTTTTTTTATAATTTAAATTAGTATATATGACGAGTAGGTTCTAGAACTTGCAAGAAAATAGGTAATTTCCAAAATGGGGATGACGAAATGGTCAACAAGGGTCCGAGTCCTCTTCATGTCCATCCGAGAGTGCCGTGGGTTTCATTAGGTGTCACCACACACAAACCTCTCAAACCCCTATTTTCTCAAGTTTACAATAAGACATAGAAAAGATAAATTTAGAGGGTGCAACTTCTTCGTAACTAAAATCTACGGTGAAAGAACCAATCCGAGTCCGAAGGCTTCTCCCCACTTCAAGAGAAACCCAATAACACATATGGACTTCGTTTGAAATTAGAACACTCCTTTTAACGTGAGAGAGGTAAAAAAAACCAAGAAAAAAGAACAAAGAAGAGAGGTGATGCAATTGGGAGCTCGTTAGAGTGGTGTTTGTCTTTATCAAGACAATCAACCATGCCAAACGTGCTCAAGAAGGCTATAGGGGCAGTGAAGGATCAAACAAGCATCAGCCTCGCCAAGGTATCGAATTTCTCCAACCTTGACATAGCGGTGCTCAAGGCCACCACCCACGAAGAGGTTCCAGTTGAAGATCGTTACATCAACGAGGTCATCCTCCTCACCTCCTCCTCCAAAAACTATGCTGCTGCTTGTGCACAAGCCATTGCCAAGCGCATTGGCCGCACTCGCAATTGGGTCGTGGCCCTCAAGTCTCTCATGCTCGTCCAACGAATATTTCAAAACGGTGACCCACACTTCCCTTGGGTAGTTCTCCACGCCATGAGGCGTGGCTCCAAAATTCTCAACCTTTCAAGCTTCCGCGATGACTCGAATCGAAGCCCCTGGGACTACACTGGCTTCGTCCGAACATTTGCGCTCTACCTTGACGAGCGTCTTGATTGCCTTCGCATGGGCAAGCTCCATCGCCGCCCTCCCTATAGGGAGAGGGTACCACACAAGCGTGGGCGGCGATGCAATGAGCCCGTCTGCGACTTGAAGATGCCGATGTTGCTCGATAGGATCTCTTATTGGCAACGATTGCTTGATCGCGCGATTGCCACCCGGCCTACTGGCCCTGCCAAGACTAATCGTTTGGTTCAAATTTCTCTTTACTCTGTAATAAGGGAGAGCTTTGATCTCTATCGCGACATTTGTGATGGTCTCTCACTTCTTCACGATAACTCGACTCACATGCAACATCAATCTTGTGTTGATGCACTTCAGATTTGTGTTAAGGCTTCAAAGCAGTTCCAAGAGCTACATGGGTTCTACACCTTGTGCAAGAGCATTGGGGTCGGGCGTACGTCAGAGTACCCGAGAGTGCAAAAAGTGTATGATGAGATAATAGGGACTTTGCAGGAATTCCTCGAAGGCCAGATTTCTTGCCCAATTGGTAATGGAAGGCCGCAACTCGAAGCTTGTGAGCAATCGAAAACTTCAGAACAACACGAGAGAAGATCAGAGAAAAAAGTCTCAGAGATGGAGTCGGAGGTTTATGAGCAACAGACCACATTAAAGGATCTGATTAGTGTGAGTAACGCAGAAATAAGCACCTTTGTATCAACTGATGGAGAAAATTGTTTGGAGAAAGTTGAGAAACAATCCCAAACAGAGGATTTCATGGGTGTGAGAGAAGTAGGAAATCAAGGGAGATATTCGGGCTTGGATCTAGTAAACTTCGATGATCAGCCTCAGCAAGAAGAGCTACAACACCCATCAGCATCAGGATTGGCCATGGATGAAAGGGATGGATGGGAGCTTGTGCTAGCTGAGACTACCACCTACATGTTTTCCACACAAGCGAGTTGCAACTTAGCTGGGGGATTTGAATCCTCTTTTGCAAATAGTCCTTGCAATCAGGCTTCTCTCCATGAGCATCATCCCAACTACAACAATCCGTTCCTACAGGACACAAATGGGATAAATGCCACATACACCATTGCCCCGGCCATTGTTTCTGTTGCTGACACCTTCCCATCAATCCACACATTTCCGGCAACCCCAATGTTTTCTGGGAATAATTCTGATGAGGCAACGGTGTCGTCGCTGAATATAGAAAATGACCTTTTCATGCCATGCACTCCCCCAACCAATGTGGATCACAATTGGGATATGTCCATGAATCAACCACACTTGTTACATGAACAACAATTGTGGTTACAACAACAAAACAAGATTATGGCAAGGCTTGTGACTTGATTTCTGAATCCATCCAGAAAGGAATTATGTAGATTATGTTATTAAATATTAGCTCATAGATTTTTATTAGCCACTTTTCACCAGGACACACAGTTTGTTGTTGTCTAGTTGTGATCAAGATTAGAGTTTTTCATCCCCTCTCACATGTAGATTATCTTTTTGAAATCAGGGGGGCCACCTAAGACATTGGTTAGGCTGAAAATAAGCATGGCTGAATATTTTTAACCTTTTAATTTGTATATCTTTTCTAGAGCTTCGGTTATTTTTCATCATCTTCTTCCTCTTTTTATTTGTCCCCATGCATTTCTTTTAAACGAGGCACCGTTTATTATAAAACTATGAAAAACAGACAATAGATTGTTAATCAAGTATAAAACACAATTCAAATTCGTAAACTTCTACATATGTATATTAGAGATACTCATTATGTGGCAACCAACTAGACTGATTCAACCATTGGTGGTTAACTTGGTATTGACTGTAAGGAAAATGATCAAATCTAGCTAATAGAATGACAGAAAGCAAAGCATTATTATTTGAAGGAGCTAGTATGCAAGAAAATAAGAGTTTTGCTAACCAACTGTTGGCATCGTGGGAAGGCTCACGGGGCTTGATCGCTGGCTCATGCAAGGCTTTTTGGAGTTGCCACCAACTCAGATTCACTGATGGAGTTGGACATCGACTTATTTTCTCAGGGAAAGAAAGTTTAGGCCTTGAGGTCTGTTATAAACCCTTAGGTCTAGGAGTTTAACTCCTAATACCGTTCTAGTTTGCCTAGAAGTCAGGTAAGTGGTTTTGTTGCAATTGGGGAAGGTGTTAAGCATTATAATTATTCACCTTTTTAGGATGACTTCTCTAATCCTACATTCCATATTTTCCATAAGGGTTAAATGTGTGATGTGAATGATTGATTTTTTTGGTGATTTACAAGCCAACACCTAAATTGTAATTCCAACGCCTTAATTTTCATGCCCAACAGTGAAATTCAGGCGTTGGACACTTAAATGCCTAATAGTGGGCCTAACCTCAGTTTAGAGACTGGTAAGAGGTTCCAAGGGATTTGGGGGTGTGTTTTAGGTTTATTATGATGTGTTTAACTCTCTATACAAGTTCTATTTCACAGAAAATGTGCATTGGAAATCTCACTTGTCCCACACTTGAATTTTCACAAAGGAAAATTTCAGATTTTGGGACAATGGTGGGCCCTCTCTATGGTGTAGAATAGGTCCAAGGTGAATTGGATTTTTGGAGGGAGTTTTCAGATTTGTAAGGGCTTGTGGGCCCTCTAATGGTCTCAACAAATGGGTATGTTGAAATCATAAACTTGACGTCTAAATTTCCACATACGCCTGAACTTTCATGTCCTACACCTAAATTTTCCTAGGCGTTGGGGCAATGGTGGGTCCCCTCTATGGAACATGGTAAGTCAAGGGTAGATTAAGTTTCCAGGAGGTGTTTCTAGGTCTGCGGTGTCTTGTGGACCCTCTATTAATTTTAAGAAATGTGTATGTGGAAACTACTGGCCTAACACTTGAATTTTCACATACGCCTAAATTTAATGTCCCACGCATGAATTTGCAATTTTAACAATTCAGGCGATTTAGGGTTTAGAGGGCCCACAGTGAGGGTGAACGCTTCTAGGCAGTCCAGGGGACTTCTCTGAGTCTGACTGTAGTCACTCACGGGTTCAGAGACCTGACATGTGGTCTCTTGAAGCCCACGCCTAAATTTGTAGCCCTACGCTTGAATTTTCAAACAATAATTCGGGCGCTAGGCTCTGGATAAAAATCCAACAGCAATATTTTTTTTTGCCTCATTTGGACACACTTTTGGTGTCTGTTAGTCATGAAATTTTACAAGAGGTGGATAAGATTCCTAGTGGCCTACCATTTACCAAAATTTTTGGTCTCGAAATTAATATGAATTTTCCAAGTAATGGATCCAGGCTCAAAATCTGCAGAGACCAATAAGGTATATGTCTTGCACATCCCTTTACAGGGGGAAGCCTATGTAGAATTTAACCAAATTTGGTAAAGATATAAGCAACATATGTATTAACATACTGTGCAAAAATTAGAACTAAAACCATTATACAAAAGTAGATATAGATCTTGCAAGTTGGCTATAAAAATGGTGTAGAACAGAAACATAGAAAAATTCCTCAAGAATTGATGCTATAACATATTGAAAAACTTAATGAAATGGACTGGAATTAAGCATACATGTTAAGAAAAGAGTTAGCTAACTAACCCAAAATAATCACTCAAAAATTCAAAATACAATATATATATATATATATATATATATATATATATATATATATATATATAGATAGATCTGTATAGAAATAGTGTG
>JAOXJP010117591.1:0-13937 GCA_025762735.1 Platanus orientalis | reverse complement strand
AGCGGAATGGCGGAACAGGATTCATGTAGCCGACCCCAAATAGTTGGGATAAGGCTGTTTGTTGTTGTTGTTGTATGATATACAATGTCGACATATTGAGTGAATATTCCCTTTTTGCAATGTATTATAATGTCAACATTGTGTTGATATGCTCAAAAAGCATATGAAAAATTGATAAATTGCAAGGGAAATAATAAGAGGAAGGAGAGGAAGAAGAATGAGAAGAGAAGAAAGAAGAAGGTGAAGAGAATCTACATGTTCCCCTATGTTTATCCAGCTAGATTATAATCTCTTTGTCAATCAATATGTATCAAAATTCTAATAAATGCATGTGTATTTATGAAGAATATTATAATACAAGTGTATTATGTATTAGAATAAGCTATGATTATGTATTAAAATAAGCTATCATTCCTGATGAATCTATTTGTTCTCTTATGTTTATGCAGTAGTTTAGAATATGTTACCTAAGTTTTCAAGATTTTTACGATATCTCTTTCTGACATTTCTGACATGTGTCTTAATTTGGCCTGATGACAGTTCCACCAACACTAACATTTTGAACCTTGGTACCCAATTACTTCTGGGGGTGGGGAGGTGTTACTACCTGCTACCAGCTGATAGTCTTACTATCAAGATCCTTAAGCAAATTAAAACAGAAAAGCTACTCTAAATCTATCACTTTCAACACATCTTCAATGGGCCATAAATTGAAACATCATATACAGTTACAAAATTCTTTTTAGTCTTGTATTGAAAATTAAAAAGATATTACATATTCTAGATAGATAAAGACCTCTTACAGGTTGACCAACCATAAGAACACTAATATCAACGACAATGCATTGGGTGGCTGAGGGTGCAGATGGGTCTGGATCTCTTCACTAGATAGTCTAGTGGTATGCATATGCTTTTGATTTTTATTGGTTAGGACTTCCGGGTATATTTTCATCTCTTTTATTATCACTGCTTTGTAACAAGAGGAAAGGATCAAAGCTGACTATAAGATTATGAACTGTTTATGAAAAGATGGGACTGGACTGTGATGCAGCATGCATGTAGGTAGGTGATGTGTATGTTAAGGAGGTTAGACATAAAATAACCCAATTAAATTAACACCATAACCTAGATTCCTACTAACACCAAAAGCAAGTAAATTAGATGATTCTTCAGTTAAAATAGATGTGCATTAAAGGAATTTGAGCAAACAAAGTAAAGAACATCATTAGAACCTAACTAACATGTCTAAGAATCCAACTTAATTAGAGAAACTGAAATGCATGCTTACTGTCCAGAAATTCTGGGCATATAAAAGTGTGTTTTAACGTGCTAAGTAATGAAAATAATATAGAATAATGATGAATATGATAAAGTGACTGATCCTAGGCACTTTAAAGAACTAAGGGATGATTTTCAAGGGTTTGGAAGGTGTATAGGTGCTGTCCAAATACGAAATCCAGCTAGCAATGCAATAGGGGAATTTTGTTAAACACTAGATGTGCAGGAAATTTAAATTATATCAATTAGTGAAACCAGGGAAGTCAAAACAAGGGGATTTGTTTGAGATTCAAGGGGCTGATGTTAGGGTTATATTAAGGTTTTAAAATAAGACCTTTAGGTGTTGAAAACACCCAGAAAATTTAACTCTAACAGTCCACAGTCTATGCCACACAAACAACCAAGTACCACTTTAATAGGAATTCAAAGAGAGCAAATATTAGAAGATTAGAACCTGATGTTGATGTGAAGTGATCCTTAGATGTATCCTAGCATGGAACCTTGCAAAATCCAAGTCTCTAGTGGCCAAAACCACTCACTTTGATGAAGTACAAATTCTGGACAGATTTCCCAAGAATGCCGCCACACCTAGGAAATTGTCAAAAATTGTTCTGACCTCCTCCCCTTGACTAAAGATGTCGCTAGGTGTGTAGGTCCTCCTAGAAGCTTCGAATCAGTCAAAACCTTGGCTTGTTGCAGCTGCTAATCAAACTCCCAAAACTGGCCAGATAGCCTAGTTGACGCCTAGACCTAAGAGAATCTGCTATGGTTCTCTTAGGACTGAAAGTTGGGGCAGTCCCCTACCTCTGGTATGATCGTCCAGCGGTCTAGAACCCTTGGGAAACTTCGATTCAACAAAAACTCCGAAGGATTGATGATGGTGATGAGTTTTCTTTAAGTTGGTAATTTTCTAGTAAACAAAAATCTATAGAAAAATTGTTAGAATGGAGAAAATAGATGAGTGAGATCCTTTTAACCCAAAGGGAAGGGGTTGACCTCCACCACCACAGTAAAACTTAGTGGAAATCAAGTCCCTTTCCAAGGTTTTGTGCTTCAAGTCTTCACTTCAAGGAGGAAGAAGAGAACATAATTAATTCTCAAAACTTGATTTATTTCATCATGAAGAAGCTTGGTCATGTGAGTCTCTTAACTAGACTCCCACGGCTAGGTTTAGTACAAAATAGGTCCTCCAGACTAAAATACCCCTAATCACCAATAACATATATCAAATATACCCCTAACTCCATAAAAAGACATTAAAAAACCCCTATTAGACAATTTTGGACAGAAACACCGTCACATAAATGTACCTCCTTACGAAAGACAAAAATAATGTGTATCAAAATAAAATACATTACTGCTAATAAAAATAAATCCTAAACAAGACTAAAAGTGTCCTGGGCCTATGGCATAGCATGTAAGCTCCTACTGGAACCAAAGTAATGGTCTAGTTCTCTTGCGGTGTCTCTAGTAGGTCTGGAAAGCACCTATGGACTTGATGTTCTCATCAGATTGGTTTTCCGGTTTCCAGTTTGCTGATACAATGGCGTTGCACCTACTTCTTCATATTTTATGTGTCAAATGCATCCTATTGGCATATTGCGTTGCATATATGTATGGCTCAATATATGTTGGTGCTATATTATGATTTAATTTGAGTTCACAACCTATTAGCTTAGATTCATGACAAAATATTGACATTTTTTCTCAGTTGGATTTATAATAGTGCATTACTATAATTGGTTCTTGGATCTGCTCCACTTGAGGAATGTAGTTTGGATCTGCTCTACTTGATGAATGTAGTCCCTTTCACTTGCTTCATGCATTTAAGGAAGTGAACTAGGCTTGACTGTGTTGAGAATATGTAGGTAATTGTTTATCTAAATATATGGCTTTTGAGGAAGCATGTTGCATTAAATTTATACTTTTTTTTTCAACTCTAGCTACATTATTATCTATTAATTTTCATTAAATTTATTGTCTTCTTCAAATAGCTAAATTTAATATGCTATGTACTTTCTTGCCAAATATTCAGTTTCATTCAATCAACGGAGTTCAAAGTAACAAAATTGAACTCTTAAGGACTTTTGGCTTTGAGCTGTTTGAGACTTTGAGTTCACATGGGGATGTAAATTCTGAAGATTGTCCAATGCAAAAGATTTTCAATGAGAAACCCCTTTACTTTAGAATATCATTGTAATCATTCAATCAATTATCTGAAAACAGTCTATTGGATAAACTTTAAAAAAATGCAATTAACTATGTGAACCTGAGTGTTGAGGTGACTATATGTTAGGTACTCATTGAGCTGGCATGTATTTCAAATATATTTAATTTTGGCCCTAACTGTTTTTAGTTTCTAAGCTTTGCCTAGGTAAAACTGACTCTATGTTGCCTAGTTTTGGTGTAAAAGCTAGCTATGATGTCAACCAGAATTTTAAGATGTTAACAGTTATTATATGATTAAAAATGAAGGAATATGGATTTTATTTTTAAAATAAATTTTGTTTGACTAGCAATGCATGTATTGAGATGAGAGGATGGTCAATACAGCTCATCAATCTCACATTGGGTAAATGATGATCTTTTAGTATGGAATCTAGGGATGTGAGGCATAACATTGTTGGCTTGGATTTTAATTCAATGTTCTACAGGATTGATATGGATAAGATTCGAGAGGAGAAGGTGCACAGATTTGAGGAGTTCGTTGATCGCCGCCTGAAACCAGATCTTGTCAATGCTATTGCTGAACGGTATATTCTTTTGCTTTTACTCTTTCTATCTCTTTGACTATGTGTGTGTTTGTGCCTGTCATGCTAAGTTCATTTTAATCTCTACTTTGTGGTCTAATTTTGAGTAATACTGATGGTATAATGAAAATATGTGATATAATGATCTATCTTTCTTTTTCTTCTAGTAAACTCAAGCTGTTTCGGAAGATATTTTGTGTCTTTGACAGGCTGAGGTAGCTGCAACCTTAATCCACCCCTTACAGGTTACTTATAGCCTACTTAGTATTTGAGTTTCAATTCCCCTGACAGGTTACTTATAGCCTGCTTAGTATTTGAGTTTCAATATGTAGGTAAGCTATTTCTTGGAGGGGCTATACCATACAGATAATACTCGTTGGATGATTCTTAATGCCTGGGGTGTGGTTTTCCTCCCATTCATTAACCATATATTTTGAATTTGTCTAGACTCTTTAGTTCTTAATTGGACATTCAAGATTGTCCTGTCATTTGGGATTTTAGATGCTGACCCACCAAGATAAACCAATCGGTTGATACATCAGATGTGGGGCATATTTGCATATATGATGATGGATGCACAAATTTTGTTTCTCAAGTTTTAGCCCCATTGTTTTTTCTCTCACTAAACTCATCTATTCAGGAATGCCCTTGGTTCCTGTCAATGCTTTAAAATTCATAGTGGACGTCAAGCCAGCCAGGGTGGATCTAGCAAATCAGTTGGACTACAGTTTGACGTGGGATGACTCAGTATGAAATAAAAGAAACTTATTATGTCTATTTCTTTCTCCCCTTGGTTTCCTGGCTTCTGACACTATTGACTCTCTTATCTCTCAATCTCTGCTATTCACTCTCATCCCAATGACAATGGCAATGGTGATGAAGATGGTCTCTCTCTCTCTCTCTCACAGTTTTGGTATAGGATATCCCTTCTTTCAACCTGTGAATTGGGTCTGAAACAGCTATATGTGCACTGACATTTGCACCGTCAGTGATTCTTCACCCTTGTACTGTACTAATGCTCAACCATTTTATTGATATATAATGTCTGATGATGTGGCAGGGATGAGAGCTAAAAGGAACAGATCAGACAATCTTAATTTTTCGATATAAGATGAATAATTAAGTGCCCCAAATCTGTTAATTTACAGGGTAATTGACCTAAATGCAGGATGCAGCTGATTGAGTTTAATGACGTCTTGGTTGGGGCTAAATTTTGTGAAGAAAAATTAATAAAGATGGAACATGTCTTGGTAGACTTTTTTTTTTTTTCCAACTTGACAATAGCTTGTAGACCAATGTTATAAAACCTGGATGTGATGTCCGTCAAAAACTCAAAACTGACCACCCTTCTAATGGATTTCTTCTAATGCAAGCATTATGTGTTGAAAAGATGGTGAATCAACTTATCACCTCTTTGTACACTGAAGTGGCTCAAAAGGCCCCTGGTATTGTTTGTTTTTTATTACATAGATAACTTGAATATTTCTGTGGAATTATTGACCTTTCTCAGGCGACTGGTGGGCTATATGGTAGGAAATGCAGGACTTTTGGGAAGGGACAATTACATGCGGTTTGTTGGGCTATATGGTTGGAAATGAATAGGAGGATTTTTAGGGTCTTTTCTTCTCTTTCCCATCCATTAATAAGAAGATGAAGACCTTCATGACCTTATCCACCAAAGGGTTCAAAGGCATCTTGGTCATGAGAGATTGGAAATCGGTTGTCTATGCTTCCCCCTGTTGCTCAGTGTCTTGTATGGTTTGGCAATTTCGTCATGGTGTGTCCATCAAGATACATTTTGATGGCTCTCCTCTTGGCTATTGGGAACTTTGGACAGTTGGGCATGGGAGGGTTTTATGGATGCAAATGGGGCTATTCTTGGTGCTTCTTTTGGACCTATTGGCATCAGAGACTCTAACAAGGTGGAGGCAGTTGCATTACTTTATGGTTTTTGTGTTGCAATGTCTTGGTCTTTTCTTGATTTTATGGTTGAGGGTGACTCATACAATGTTTTCTGTTGGGGGTAGAGGGATGAACAAAGGTTCATGAAGACTATATAATGTTTTTAAGGAGATCCTGGACTTGGCCTTAGAGGTGAACATCTTGTTCCCTCTTGTCCCGAGATCTGTGAATTATTGGCAGACGACCTTGCAGAGTCTGAGTTTTGTTTAGTGATGAGACATTACTGCAGTAGCACTGTTGTATTTTCTGTCTTATTATTATTATTTTTTGCTTTCCTTCCATGTCTTCTCTTTGTTTAGCCTTGTACTCTTTTCCTCTCTCTTTTAATAGCATCTTATTGTTAAATTGGACAAACCCAAGAACTAGGTTCCTAAACATTTCAGCTTGATCCCAGATCTGGATGTGCATTAAAGGCCAATTGAACCACCGGGATGATCTAGCATTAAAAGTCTTTTATTCTTTTTTATTTTTGTTTTTATGGTTTTTTAGGTCGTCATTTGACATTACTAGGTTGATTTGGGGTTGATACTCACTGGTCCACTGTCTGTGTTGACGTTCAGTCTGATTGTCTAACATTGCTTTAGACATGATTGAAATATATAAATGATATCTTAGGGCGTGAGTACGATCAACTGAGTCTCTTTGTTTCTCATTGAATGGACCTGTCTCGTATGGCACTAACTGCCTGGGTTGAGCTGCTTGGCAGTTGAATCATCCAGTTTGCTGCTTGTGACTGTTTTTATGCAAATTTGGTTCATAGGTCTAAGCAACCTGCCTAATGCCCTGCTTATAGGTTGTACAGTTTGACTGGGGTTTGGGATTTAAAACACTGCTTTTTGTCCCAAGTCAACAAAAAAGTTTAGAGATTGTGCTGTTGTGCTACTAGCTGCTCGAGGGTCCACTGACTCATAAATTTTTAATTTTTGGTTAGTGGGTAACCCCTTTATGAGTCATATAATTTAAAAAAGAAAAAAACACTGATCAGGGGACCCTGGGTTTCTGATGTTTAGACTTTTCCACCCTAACCTGTTATATTTTCAAAGTTTTAGATCTTTATCAGATCATCGATATCTGAATATTTTTGGATGGAGGCCCATTCTGGAGATGGCCAATTGAGTGAACACTCTTCATTGATGTAGTGTGATTTGTGTCATTCTGATGTCCGTATGTCTTTTTATTTGTCCAGGTCCAAGGTGTTTTTTAATGGGAAATTATTATCCTTGGGGAGACCTCTACTGATTTTGATGCAAATGAGGTCCCTTGGGACTGTTCACATTGTGCACTGGTTCTTATAACTTGAACTGTACACATTGCTATGCTTCTATACTTTTGCCATTGGCCTTGGGAAATCCTTTATTAAAACATCTGCGGCAGAACAGACTAACTGCTTTGTTCTTTTTTGCAGGGACAAGATTTTTGAGCAGCAAAAAGTTTTGTATCCATTCAACTCTTTTTTTTTTTTCTCTTTCTTTTTGAACTTTGGCTAAATAGTTTCCTTTCCCTCTTAATCAGAGAGCTCTTTATTTAACAGTTGCTAGATATAATCTTAAATTGTTTCTATAGGTATACAGAACTTTTTTTACACTACCAATGAATCTTCCCTGGTTAGATTGTTGGGGAGGCATTTGGTGCTCATGGATACTTACTTTTAATCTCTGTTGTTGCTTAACCCAAGCCTTCAATGTTCTAGCTCAGATCTAAAAAGGAACATAGAGAATTTGGAGAAGAATGGTGCGACTAACCTTAGTACTTTGGTCAATCTTGGTTCTGAAGTTTACATGCAAGCTGATGTGTATGTTTTTGATATCTTCTCTTTCCTGAGTATCTTGCAGCTGCTTTTACTTACATTTGTATGCACACATGTTAGTTATGCACGTATAAATGTATCTCTCTCCCACCCCCCCCATCCCAACCCCACCCCCAAAATTGTGTAAAATATTTTTATTTTCTGAGATTTGTGAAAATTTTGATTTAAAAAATTACAAAATGGCAGTTGATACTGGTTTGCTGTCTAAATTGTTTGTACTACAAAGTCTCTTTTATGACCACTGTCTTAGAATATTTCCTTGAATACAGGCTTTAAGCAGTGTGGTCAGTGTTGTTCTTCTTGTACTTGTAAGCAGTCTTATGTTAAAATATTGTATCATGTCCGTTATCTCATAGTACCAAATTAAAAGAAGTTTTACCCAACACCTAAAACTAAGTGACAAGTCACTAGCTGTTTTGGCTCTTATATTATCTTCGTTTGTGCTTCTATGAGTCCACAGGCCAGATACACGGCATATATTTGTTGATGTTGGACTGGGCTTTCATGTAGAGTTCACCTGGTCTGAAGCTTTGGAATTCATTTCAGTAAAGGAAGCAAGATTAGCCAGGTATATTCTTATTTTCAATTTAGTTTTATCAAGCAGCTTTATTGGAGTTGCCTACCTCTCTCTCTCCCCCCCCCCCCCAAACCCCCCCCCCCCAAAAAAAAAAAAAGAGAGAGAGAGAGAGTATCATCAAATCTTAACATAAAGAGCACATGGATATGATCATCTAGTGGGATAAAGTTCTGGCTTAGAACTCCTTGGTAGGGATCAGTGATATGGTGGGTCTCAACCACCCATGTACGCCACATGTATGCATGTGCACAACAGAGCTGGGATCTGACCACCAAGGTGGCACAATGCTTCTATGTGTGGAGCTCTTTTAATCTTCTTGTTTTTATTTTATTTTTCCTGCTTATTGTCCAAATTGTCCTGTCACCATGAAAAATAAGAAAAAAAAGACTGCAATCAATTTGGCACCACCCTTTTCAAGCTGTGATACTAAATACTTCAACATGGTTAGCATACCTGTTTCAAACCAGTACTAATTGACTTTATATCCTAAACTGATACTTAGTTTAGCAACAAGTGAAGATCTAAGCGAGGCATCAAATTATTGGATGGAATTTCTGCCTCCATTTCCACCTTGTATTTTTGAAAATGAATTCTCTTATTTCTTTCCTGAATCTGCATTTGGGCATGTTACATCTGTGTGTATCTCTCGATTATCTTTTTGACCTGAAGAAAACTTTTTTCATGACTGAACAATGTATTTTGTTATTATGCAGGCAGATAGAAGAATATACACACCTAATAGCATCCATCAAAGCCCAAATCAAGTTGGTATGTTTACGTTCAGACAATTTCATTCTGGTTGCTTACTAGTGCCATCTGTTGCAGCAAATGGTTTGGATGCCATGCCCAAGATCTACTGTTAGATCTTTAAAAAATGGCACAAAATATTTCTCAGATTCATTTAGACAAGGAAGTTCTCTAGGATTTACTTTGTTATTGCTTATTTTCTTTTCCTTTTCTTCATAGAAAATAAAAATATTGTAAATACAGATTTTACTGGGAATATCCAAAGGGTGTGACCCATTGTCAGGCTTATTTTTGGAGTCAAGATCTACTAGTTGGGACAAGGCTCATCAACAAGCTGAGATAGCTCAGATTGCCATGAGTCAATTTCAGCCCAATTTTATGAGCCTAACTAGGGGAGGCAATTCTTGTTGGTGGGTCGGGTTCGTATCGTGTCGAGGTAAGGGTATATGGCTATATGGCTCAACCTGAACCCAACCCATTTATTAATTGTGTCAAAGCAGGTTGATCCACTTTGACCCGAAACATGTTTACAGTGAATCCTAACACTTATTGTGTTAGGTTTGTGTCGGGTTTGCAGGTTATGTGGTAATTTGTGATGGCAGGTCAGATTCGTGTCATGTCAAGTTAAGGGTATACGACTATATGGCTCAACCTGAACCCAACCCATTTATTAATCGTGTCAAAGTGGGTTGACCCGTTTTGACCCAAAAAATGTTTCTAGTCAACCCTAACCTGCTTATTTTGTGTTGGGTTCACGGGTCGTGTCAAACATTGCCACCCCTAAGCCTACAGTGTGGTTGAGGTCTAGGCCTAGTATTCAGAGGTATGAGCCTCAGCCTGAGGCATCCTGTAAACCCATTAAACGTTTGGTCATGCGTTTCTGCATATGCAGAATGTACAGGTCTACTCCATCAGGACTTCTAGACTTCCTCTTTTGTGTATGATTTGTATTTTAACTAACAGTGATTGACATAGTGGTATTGCAGGTCTGTGAAGGTATTCGGGAGCTGCTCCAACTTTCAGTGGACGGATCTTACTGAAATCTTTAACCCAAAAGGTTCAGAAGGGGTTCCTCTTTTCATGTATGTCTCCCCGACTCTTCTATCTTGTGGCTACATTCCCCCTGAAATTGAAGGAAATCATTTTTTTAGCACTCTAATTTAACTAGAATGTATGTATTAATTGATCCAAGAGACTGATGTTTTTTGTTTCCTTGAAAATCCGCACAACTTTTTGTTGCTTATCCAGTTATAGTTCCAAGAAAGAAGTAGATGATGTCAATGACAATTTAGAAGCACACACATATCATACGATGCGGTAGACAGAATGTGAAGGAAATGTCTGGATAGATTTTCCCATGGACTTCTTGTATGATAACAGATCAGAGGATGAGAACCGGGGAAAAGGGTTTTGATGGTTGGCTCCATTGAGATTTATGTCAAGCCAGAACCAATTTTAGGTCAGCACGATCCAATCCAACCAATAAATTGCATCAGAATTGACAAATTGTATGCATTGGATTGTGGTATGGCTGTCAATGTAAAAAAAAAGTTTGCCTGGACAACTTGTCTTGAGAACCAGGTTCCTTGCATATATGTGTTACTGGAACATGTTTATAAGGGTGTAGCTGTTAGATTGCAGTCAAATGGCTCCTGGAGTATCAGAAAAAATTTGATTACCGACAAGGGAAGTCAAGCCAAAAGTGATTTCATTCTCCGTCATGCATCGGTGAGTTTTTAGGAGGATTGCCAGCCACAACTAGAATTCTTAGGTCTTACTCGGTCTTCAATAAAGTTGCAGAAGGCTGGGCAAAAGCAGAGAATGTTGCAAATGGCAGGCTAAGGCCAGGGCTCTATGGCCCGTCAGTCTGGCTGGGTTTCGTGTAGAGAACTAGGCCCGTGGCTTGGGTTTGTTGGCTCATTTTGTTTCTACGGCCTAGGCTGAGCGTAAAGTAACTACCCAACAGATTATTACCAAAGTGGATTTCCTGCAGTGAAAAAATGTTTAGTGACCCTCAAGTACCAGGTGCTTCTGACACGTGGCAGAAAAGTGAAAAAACACCCAAAACTAGGCGCAAGATGTGGGTGTTTTTTTCACTTTTTCCACCAAATATTACATGCTTGAGGGTTGTTGCATGCTTTTTCGCTGCAGGAATTCCACTTTGGATTATTACATGCAAATCTTGTGAAAACCCAGAAGGGTTCGATCCCGTCCTGTACACCTAATATAGATTGCCTATGCCAATATCAGCATGATGATATGATTTTTTACCACTTGTTCTTTTATATTATTTTTGTAGATAGGATCTCCTACACCAAATTCTGTCCCCCCGTGTTCCCCCACACAAAGAGGGGTGTATAGGGTTAAAAGGAGCCACCAGTCAAAAAAAAATTTCCCATCTTCAGTTGATATTGGACCAAAAAAAAAACATAAATAGCCTGTTTGGCAGCCACCTGTAATGTAATCATTTCATTTGAGTTTCTCAAGGCATTTGTAGCCTTGAGGTGATGGTTCCTAATGAAGTCATTCAAATTTATATTGATTTGTTAACTACAACTAGAAATGAAGTCATCATAGGTTTCTATATAAAATGAAATGACTTACGTTATCAAGCACAAATTGCTGCAAATCTGAATGAATTCATTATAAACCATCCCATTTTGACTACAAAAAGCCTTGGGAAACTCAAATGAAACGATTTCATTACAGGTGGCTGCCAAATGCAGCCTAAATATTAGCATTCATATTGGGTTTCAACCTGATAATATTTCACATGTGGAGACCTATGTGTGCCCCAGACCCAAATATGGTAATCTGATTAAACTGTTGAAGCAGCACGTCAAAATGTTGCAACCCAATGAATTAACTTGCTGATATTCGTGATTTATGTTTATTTTTTGATAAAGCTAGCTTTGAATCTGTTGGAAGATTGGCAAACGAAACGGTTCATTTCTTGACCAAGTGTTATTTCCACACTTCAACGGCCAATACTTGGTTCTCTAGTCCCCTTCAACCCTCGGTGGCTGCTGGAGGTGCTAGAGAAAGATGTTCCTTCTCATCCTTAACTGGGGCGGATTGCCCATCTTTACCTAATAATAATTATAACATAAATCCATTAAAACAATGGTAGATAAGCTTTGAGAGAGACTACTGTAATTCCAAATTCAGGTAATGTGTTCCCTTGCTGCGATACGATAGCTACCATTGTACGTGCAGCCTTATTGCAAGCTTTCGAACATGTGCAATTTAGATATTATTTATAGAAACTGAAAATAACTAAAAGAGATAGAACATAACCGGAATATAGAGCCGGAATATATAAACAGAAAAGTACCAGCTCTATAGACAGAGAAGGCACTTGGATTAAAATTGAGACACAACTGAGACTGACAAAGAGAAGAACACAACTGAAGGCATAGGCGATCTGAACACTCCGCAATCTGCCTAGAACTGAAAGCACAATGGCCTTTTATAGACAAAGAGAAGGCCGGACTTCAAACTTATTACAAAACATATTATGACACATAAGTAGACACATAGATAACCATGTAGGCTAGGATCACATGCAGTCACATGGGATTCACATGGGTATCACATGCATAGAGTGATGTGTCATTTAGTCACTGTCAAAGTCGGCGGGGTCATCCCAATGACCGATAAAGGGTGATGACTCAGCTGAACTTTCGCCAAGGAATCCAGTACGTTCGAAAAATGCCAAAAGATTATCATACAACCGTTCATAGATGGGATGTTGTGGGTTCGCAAAGGGATCTGCTGCAATCATGACAGGTATCTCAGCATAGTTTCTATGATTGAGAGTACACATACGGTCTTTGAACATGACCCATTCGGCTGGATAAAATTGATACTCTGCTGCAAGGTTGTATGAAAACCAGTAGAGTATTTCTGTACGGGGATCATGAGTATAATATACCATTTGTTCTTCATTGTCTCTGATGATATCGGTGAAATTTTTGAAAGAGATGATGACGTATTTCCGATGATGAGTATGAAGCATCTGCTGCCATGTAGAAATGGAATGAAACCATTTTAAGACTTTTGGTGCTGATGTGCCCACCCCCTTGACCCTCGGTGGAGGTTAGCGGACAAGAGGGAAGCAGATACAATCTCAACCGGTTTTATTGGTGTATACTGAACTCTCAAAGACTATGGCCAATAGAACATCTAATTCATGGAGCGGATTGTATGCGGAAAAATCATATGCAGATTTCATATGGAATCAGCGGAGCTTGACACGTGAGGGAGCGGTTTTGAGATAGCTAGTGGGTCTCACGTTCTCCACACCTCCCGACTCTAAATACTTCCCAAATCGATGTAGGCAAAAAGCTCTAAATCAATTTTTGAATTCGTCCAGCTCTTCTTTCCCTCGACAGAAAACCCCCAACGGCGATAACCCCGGCACCGGCAGCTTGGTCGTTCCCGCCCACGAAGACCATCCCTGTGACAACGTTCCCAGCGTTTACTGTCTCTGTTCTTCTCTCACCAGGTACATCCTACCTTTTTTCTTTCTTTCTTTTTCTTCTCTCTTCTTTCTTTTCTTCTCTTTTCATTCTTCCTACTTCAGCAGCAGGGAGCTAAACCCTTTGATCGATTTTCCTACCCATGTAAGCCTTTCCCTGGTCTTCCTCTACAGATTTCTCCATCAAGAAATTTGGGAGACAATAATGGGGATAGCATCAGAACCTGCACAGCTAAAGCCATAGGGCAAAAAGGGATAGAATCAGAACTTGCCCCTGCTCCTTGTGCCGGTTCACAGGGACTGCTTGCTGTACTCAGGTGTAATTCACTATCTTTC
>JAOXJP010117580.1:0-13937 GCA_025762735.1 Platanus orientalis | reverse complement strand
ACATACATAAAAGTTGACTCACATATTGCTTTTTTATTAAGAAGTGATTTTCTAAACCTAGTGACAAGTGATGTACAATATGTACTCAAACACAAGCGATTTTCCTTCATTTGATCATCTTCTCCAGGTTCTTAGCAACCATTGTAGTTAAGTTTGGATCCTCAAATCCGAGTTCTGCCCTAATGCTGCACCAGAAATGTGAAAACAAGAGTTCATGTGGTAATATTTAAAAATGAGGGAGATGGGTTGCAATAGAGAACAACTTTACATATATCCATCGAGAAGCAAACCACCAACATTTTTATAATTGCAATCTAACCCCATAAACCATTGATTTCAACATTAAGGTTCCAGGTTTGGTCCCAACTGCTCGAATTAAGATTCCTTCCCCCCCCCATATGCAAATTGGGCCAGGTTGGCCCGAAGCCTGACTTGTTTGGCCTGCAGTTCAGTTGGGCTAGACTGGCTAAGTTCAGGCTCAGGCCAAGTCCAAGTTCTAATAACAAGGCCCGAATTTTTTCAGGCCGAGTTTGGGTAGAAGTAAAAAAATCCCGAGCCCGGTCCGGCCCGAATATGATATAACATCAGTATATAAACCTTTAGCTCAACCATTGGATAGATTCACATCTAACGGTTTAATGTGATCCAAGTTAAAACCCTAAATTTTATTACTCTCCCCATTCTCTTAGTATTGCTCATTCTCTCTCGATGCCTGATTGAGTCACTCTCTCTCTCTCGATTAAATACTTTCATGGTTCATCCGGGGTTCTGAAGAAATTTGATTTTTCCTTTTTCAACCTCTAGTGTGCTGCTACTCATCTTTGTCTTACAAGTAAGAAATCAATTTATCATCTAAACCTTGTCAACTTCATTTGATTTTTTCTATGATTTTTTTGTGATAGTTTTGCTTTGTGTTCTTCATCAGGATAAGTGTAGGTTGTGTCCAATGAAGCACTGCCCTATGCATCCCCATCCCTATTAGGGTATTGGCACAAATTTCACAAGATTGAGTTCATCAGGCAACGAATGGTTTATACTACTGGCACTTCTGAAAGGAGAAACTGGTCTAACTCTCTCTCTATAAGTATTTGGAATAGAAGCCCCAAAAAAAAGTAATCAAACGCCTTGTATCAGATGAAAAACTTGTCACAAATAGTGCATTATTGTGCCAAAAAATCAATTCTACCACTCAACAACACTCATAGGAAAGAAAAGCACAACACAAATGAATTAAGATTAGGCTAGGCAAGGCAAGGCAAAAATTGTTGTTGCATTTGGGAGGGCATACCAAGCAAGGGCCTTTCTGCAACCGTGTGCATATAATAAGACATCACATGTTTCGAGCTAACTGCAGGAAATGATAAATATTTAGTAGATAAATAAAATGAGTTCAGGCCCGATCTTGGCCCAAAGCCCAATATTTCAGATTGGGCTGAGTTTGGGTAGTAAGCCTCAGACCTAGTTCGGGCTTGGGTTCGGTCTGACCTCAGCCGGGCCCGATTTGCAGCCCTACTGTTGCTAAATGAGCGAGGCAAGTAGGTTTAGGTTCTGTTCTAAGATCATTACTGGGCTTTATTTTTAAATGGTGCTTCTTTGGCTTATCGTTTTAGGGTGTTTATTCTCCACCACTTTAGGACATAAGCTGCTGCCATATGGCAAATGGTGGTGCTGTTAGGTTATTTTGGACCTATTGTTTGGATTCCTTTTTTATTATTGATACATTGTTTGGATGGTTAGATCATTTTATGGAGGATGAAGGCATCCCTTTTGGGGTTTATTTCATTAAAAAGTAAATGCTGAGATGATTTCTTTTGGAATGTTTAATGGTGCTTCAAATTGCCCATTGGTCTCCTCCTTCCTTCCCTCTCTTCATACCTTGCATGGTCCAGCCATATAGGTTAGTCTCTGATTCGTATTATATATATATATAATGCATTTGATGCTTTCCTCATGAATCTGCTATTACGACAATCCACCTCACTATAATAACCTTTTTTTTCTTTCTACTTATGGATACTTTGGTGATATTTGAAAATGCACGAAATTTCAAAATGTGCAAATGGTTTTTGTAGTACATGAGGGAAGGTGTTCCTGTTCTAACTGGGTGCGCTTGGCTAATAAAAAAGTGTAATGTATTTCTTAGCTTGGAAATATTTAAGGGACTGAAATCTTGCCAATTTTGGGGGTCCCTATGACTTGTTCCATGTAGTTTTGTGTTTTTTTATTTTTATTTTTAATTGGGTGCTGCTGCCTTTGGAATTTGGATGAGTGCTTGGAGCTTCTTTTGTTTTGTTTTTTGAGAGATAGAGATCAAATTTTATTGAAAAAGGAGAAAGAATGAAAACGCAACCAACTCACCAAGCAGGTGAAGAGATTGTTGTTGGGTGGCTTAAGTCTATATTTTGGTGGTTCATTCTTGTTGATGGTAGATAAATCAAAATTTGTTGTTAAAAAAATATATTTCTCATGTATGATGAGTTTGGGCAGGCTGTGGGATTGAATATTTTTTAATGATATAGTTCCTGATTGGTTTGGGGACATATGGATGAGTATTATTTCTAAGACCATTAGTAAAATTTATGTGGAGTAGTCATGCACACACATTTGGGATTAGTGTTCTAGTGGCACTGTTATTGACTGGTCTAGAGCTGTATATTGGTTGGGATGTTATACTGTATTTCTTGCTAGGCTCTAGAATTCTTTTTCTTTTCTTTAACAAAGTTCAATTAATTGGCTTAATGCCCACATAGGACAGCAGTGAGGTTGCTTAGAGGGACACCAATCTGCATTAGTTGCCACCGGGCATATCTAAATCAACTTATCATAGTGGCTGCACGCATGTTTCAGCACTGAACGTCATGATTGAAACCAGTGTGGGAGCTGTTGATGCCATCAGAGTTCCTCAGAAATTTGTATATGGATTAAGAATAGCCTCATAGGGCCATTGTGAAGGGGAGTAAACAGAGTGTTTTTCAACTTTGTGTTTGGACTGATTTAGGACAGATTCTGTGACTGGAATAGAATAAAAGGGTCATTGATTTGGAAATGATAGTATGAGGAGTGTTAAAGAAGTGGTTGTGCAGTCTGGAGTTTTAAGCGGTGGGGCAGCGGTCTGTAAAAGTCACTATAGGTGGGGTTTAGTGCTATGGTTGGAGGGTTCTGTTAGGAGTTTTTGGTGGAAGGCATCAGCCCACATGAGTCATTACACGGGTCCTAGTTGGGAGGACAACAGGCCACCTATGTCATTGTAAGGTCTGTTTGGAATTGTAGTTAGATGCCTAGCTTATTTGTTCTTTGATGGTTTGGTGCAAATTCTTCAAAAATTCATTTCAATGGCTTGGGTCAGCCTGTGAACACATTTATAGCTTCATAGCAGAGCCTATATGTTAATGATTTGTCCAATTGATGCTAATGGCTATTGTGCTGTCCTGGCATTTCTAGATTTTGTTTGTTTACTTGGAAAGTAGGCACTCATCTCTGGCTAACTCAACAAACTTGAACTTAGAAGTTTCGAACAGCTTGATACCTATATGAATTTCGATCAACTTTTATATGACTATTGGTTTACTTAAATTTTTATTTATCTTTGTGTTAAATAGGTTTTGGGAACTCCTAGTTCTGATTTCAGTCCGTTCTTAATTCTTTTTATACATGTACATGAACATTCATTTGCATTTATTTTGAAATATGGTTTCTATTTTGAAATAGACCCAAAGAATAACATTCCCATCCCCTTTTCGGATGCTCCTAGAAAAAAAAGGGGGGGGGGGTTAAACTTGATGTGGATTGTTGTGATTTTGTTTTATGCATTCACATGTATATACATTCTTTGAATTAGATTTGTAGAGCTTATATTAGGTGGCTACAAGTGTGTGAGTGTGTGTGTGTGCATATATATGATAATTTTTATGGTATAAGCTCCTACAGTTGGTCACTCTTAAATGCAGTATAGCCTATGCAAAGATCCTTTTCATTTAGACCACAATAAATTTCATAAGTTATGATCTAATTTCAGATTTCGTCATATTTCCCGCCTGAGGGTTGTGATTTGATTTCTTGTTCATTTTAGGTCTCCAAGATCTTCTTGCTGTTGTTTTAGTGTTTGGATTATGAAGTTAACAAAGTTCACACTTGCTTTATTTTACTAAATTGATGTGAATCTTGTCTTTATTTATTTATTGTTTTGGATAAATTGGATTTGGTCTTTATTCTTATGGATTTACTTGCATTTTTAGCAAATTTCTTAATGCAGAGTACATTTTTTTTTTTTTTAAATGTAAGGGTCATTGGTTTGGTGCAATAATAGTGGCTTGGGTTGTCAGCGTGAAAACGTGGGTTCAAGTCTCGTGAGCAGCCACTTTGTGCAAAAAAGCCAAAGGTTTGGTCTATTTCTGGTCCACGCATCCCAGCACTCTATAGTTATGAGACCTTTTGACATTTTTTACAATGTACATGCCGTGTTTGTTTAGTACTTGGGATTATCTTACATAAGTTCTCATTACATGTATATATTAGTTTCTCTACATATTTATGAAATAACCTTTTCATGTTTCCTTGATTACGTAAGCAACATTATAAGGTATATCTCTTAAACACCTAAGTTTAATTTTTGTTTTCTTAATCAATACATATAGTAGATATTTAAATGACATCAATTTCCCCTTTACATGTGTGTTGGAATTCCTTGCTTCCATTTGCTCGAATTAACCCTAATATTTTATTTGATTAAGCAGGATAATGCATGAGGTATGGCCCTAGTCCTTATTACTTCACACTTATTTTGATTCCACTAGATTACTTGTTAGATAGATATGGAGCTGTCGGGTGGACAATGATAATGTGTTTGATATGTTGGGAATGCTAATTAAACCATGAACTATATTAGATGAATTAAATAAAGTGATATTGGGATCACTATTCATTCATAGGCGTCTTTATTATAGTCGTTATGATACCGAAATTTTGATCTAGGGCTATAATGGATTTAAAGTAGCTATCTGCAAAAGCGGAAAAGATGGGGTGTCTTAACACTTCCCCAACTCTTAACCAAATCTATCACCCACAAATCTTCTGAATCAATCATTTCACTAGGGAGTTCGACATTTTCAAATTGAAAATTTCTTTTGTTTTCAAATAGATGTGTAGTCACATTTTTGAAAGGGCTGATAGTGATTCCAAGTCAACATGGAATCTTTCCGGTGATAGATTAGTATCTTTCATAAGAGAACTATCTGTGTGAAATTGAGACACAGAATTCGTGAAGATAAGTTTTCTAATTACTTGCCATTTATTTATTTATTTGTTTCACATTTCTAGGTGTCTTGCGTTAGGACTATTAATTGGATAGGCCCAGCCAAGACAAATCATAGGCAACATTGGGTCAGGCCAGCCGAAGCTAAGATGCTAGTCCAACCCGGCTTCAAGTGTGTACCAGGCATCTGGGCCTTTTGTCTGGCCATAGAATTTTTTGACAGGCCTACAAGTCATATGCCATAGCCATCTCGACTCTAAAATTGGGTTGGCCTGGAGGGCTGGGCCGCCAGTAGCCACTATTTAGTAAACAACAAGTGCTATGTCATTTACATTTCCTATCTTTACTTACCAATATTATGAGCATCGCCCCGTTCGAACTCCAGCTCTTTGGTCCCCAAATGAGAAGGAAGAAAATAACAGAAAATAGAAGATAAGAAGAGAATGAAAAATTATTAGTACATGCTGTACTTTAAATAGACTTGGATAAGTCATATGCATGACTTCTCAAATTATCCTAACAAATTAATTCACTTTATTATCTCCTTTAGTCCATCATATTTTTTTTTTCCCTAAACCTTTTAAAAGCAGTCGTGCTAAGTGTACATGTATATAATCTAATAATATAGGGGATACCAGAATGTAAAAACATAACCTGATAGACACAAATATATGAAAACATAGGAACAGAAGTGCAAAAAGTTGTTGAACATACATTAATGTTTATATTTTAATAGCAATACAGTTATGTTAGCAGTTAGATGTGTAATAATGGCGAATACGGGTCAAGCTAGAGTTGATTTGTCATTAAATCCCTGATTTCAAGCAGTTATCTAGATATGAAAGGAGGTGAAGAAGCACATACTTTGTAGGACCACCGTAGAAGGATAGCGTTGTTCATGGCCTTTTTTCGGTTGTTTTTCACAAATCTGATCGATCGATTGAAAACCTAAACCTTCAACATTCCTTAAATGCCATGTTGGTGGAATACAAATGGCTTGGTTAGGGTTGTGCATGGGCAGGGCTTGGGCCAGGCCTTAAATAAGCTTGGGGCAGGCCATGTCATTATATACAGGCTCAGTCGGGCCCAGGATTATGAAAAACACAAACATTAAGACCCAAGTATGTGGCCCAACTTAAATCTAAGGGCTTCAGTCCGGACTAAGATCATTTATTTTTATATCAAAAAGAAATTAAATGAAAACATATTTATATTTCTATCACAAATGTCTCAGGCCTTGGACTTAGGGTCCGGCCAAAGTGAGCCTGAGCACTGCCAAAGCTGAAGCTTGGGCTTAAACTCGGGTCTGGGACAGGTCTGCTCTACGCTTGGGTTTGGGGTCAATTATTCAAGCTGGGCCGGGCTGTCGTGGCACTGTGTGCAACCATATTAAGAAGCTGTCTGATACAATGGTAAAGGAATATTATAGATGTCCGTGATGAAGCTATGCCTTACATCCTGGCCTTAATTTTTCTGCCTAGTTTGAGAAATAAAGTTAGTTGCACACCACAGCCACTCCTGAGTCATGACTCGGCCTGCTCATCTCAGAACAGGAGACACATACGATTTCATGGTACAACTGCTTCAGCAAAGTCCTATCAGTTTTGAAATATGGTGAGCCTCCATGCAACTCAGCTAGCGCCTCGACCGAGTTGCTACACTGACTTCTCAATGGTGAGAGCCTTGGATGAATTCCATCTGGCTTATAGCTACCACTCCAATCCAACATTACAAGCCGATGTGGACTCCGGCTTAGAGAAGGCGATTAGTCATGCCGGATTGGCTTGCTCATTGAGATTACGTCTGATTAACGAACCTGGACTCCACCCAATTTTTAACCAGCCCTAACCTGAGAAAACTGGGTGAGTTAGCCAGTTGTAGGACTGTCAACTATCCAAATATTATCTGTATTTGATCCGCTAATAATTGATTCAAATGCATCTATATCCGATTTGATTATTTGACTAAATATCCGTATCTGTTGAAATTAATATTTCATTAATATTTTTATTATAATATTATAAGACATGTTATGTAGACTACAACATATGAATACTATAACCTTAACCCATTTCTGATCTCTCATTCCCAATTTTAATGAAAGAAAGATCCTAGCAGTCAGTTTCTCATTCTCTGGTTGATTGATCAATCGTTCTTCTATCTTTATAATTCTTAGGTCCTTAGTGTTTTTGTAAATATCCGTAAAATATTCGAATTTGATCCGATATTCAATTAAATAAACAAATAAAAATATAGATATGCCTATATCCAATTTGCATCCGACTGTTGACTGGCCTAGCCAGTCGTAGTATAAGATTTTGGATAGATATATCTGGTCTGTGGCTGGTTAAGCCAGAAATTGTTCCACCCTAACCCAACCCAAATTAAAACTGGATTAGGGTTAGCTCCACACTAAACTAGGAAAAGGTGGGCGGGTTCAGATGGGTATGGTCAAGAAAAGGTGAATCTACTCTGGCCCAGTTCATCGCTCTGAGATGTAAAGGTGGATCACAACATCAATGTTTGTGGGAACCATGCTCAAAAAACATAAAATGAAAAGCAACATGCCCATGTATTACTATAAGGTAGCAACGGTGGCTTGTCGTCCTCAAAATTTAGAGAGAGAGAGAGGATTGTCCACAGTTTGAACTCCTCTAATCACGAATGGGCCTACTACAACCACAGTTCAAAATTCAAATATCAAAGGTGAAAAAAACGAGTCACAGTCGTGGATGTGATAGGCCGTTCGTGAGGAGTTCAAACTGTAGACGATGAGAGAGAGAGAGAGAGTCACATCTAACAATAAATAAATAAATAAAGAGGATGGAGAAGTAGTAGCATCCACAAAACACAGGATAGAAGGCATGGCCACACCCATCAACTAATGCCTACTTGCTCCCTTTTCCCTGCTTGTGGCCACCCTTTTTATTTGAAAACAAAAATTGATATATGAATGACAAAGATTATGGGACAATTAACCCCTACCTAACGTTTCCCTTTCCCTCTAAAGCTGCTCTTTGTAGTCTTGTGTTCTCACATCTCCTTCAAGTTTCTTCACTTCCCTCTCTTTCCCTTTCTTCAATCAACTTGCCAACTTGCACCGTTACATACCAACTCCCTTTCAATGCCTTCAAACTCTTCTAAGTACACTTCACGTGGTTGCCCCCACTCTTTCAACACATAGCAACAAACCCTTCATGACAACAACAACAATTATGTAGAAACTGATGAGGATCGATCCTCTATTGGTGAGCTGCTACAGGCCCATTCGTGAGTCTAGAGGATCCTCGCACATGATTTTCCCTTGCAAAAACAGGCCTATCACAGCCACAAAAAAATTGGTATTATTTTTCACCGTCTAGATTTGAATCCCAAAAAGATTTCCTAGGCTCCTATCATAAAGATTATATCTTGATCCTGGCTGAGATTTGGTCAGCCCCCTTCAAGTGCCCTTAACATACCCTACATGCAGGGCGGGACACATGACGTCAAGAAGTGATTTACACCTACACCCACCCCCAAAAATTGTTTTTTGACCTGATGCGTCTCCCCTGCATGCAGGGAGGACATTAGGGACGCACCAAATCCTGGGGGTGATTCGTGCGGTTACAACTTACAATGCCCGGGGGATCCAATGTCACAGCTTTTATCGTATTTGAACAACTTTTGAACCATTTTCTATTGGGTTGTAATTGTTGTTGAAAAGGAATGGCCCAGCCCCACCTTGTGGATATGGATAAAACGGATAAAGATGTACACTCTTTGACTTACCCATAAAAAAAAATATAAAAAACACTCCTGAGTTCTTAGTTTGTATTAAATGAACAGTTGGCTGGTTCTCAATCAATTAGGAGTATCCATGATCACTTTCCCACCACTTCTTGACCCAGCTTTAAATAGAAATGGATTAAATATTGGGAATTAAAAAAAATAAGATTTCAAAATCAACTTACATAAACTTTATCTAAGTAGCCTAATCTTCAAAACGTCAACTCTTTGCTTACTTTTATGAATTGATATCCTTAAGCCCACTTGAACTCTTGACACAATCATATGATCCATGGCCTACTAGCTCACATTTTCTAGACAGCGACCCCGCCCAATTTGTTCATATCTTAAGCACCGTAGATGAAGCCATCAACGTGCTCTCGGTCGTTGATCGGCAGGCTCGGTCGGTCAGTTCACTACATTTCCGGCACCGGCGACCACTGTAAAAACTTGATCAATTTGGTATCGGTGCTGCCAATTGAATGTTATTGTTCAATAGCACCTGAATGGCTCTTGTTCTATATCAGAAATCTTCCTTGAATTAAGGGTGTCAAACGGGTTGGTTTTGGGCATACCCGTATATGCAGCCCGATTATATGCCTTATATCTAGGTTCATATTTGAAGTAGATGGTTCCAAATCCAACCCCCCAAATAATAGATAGCATTTAACATAGAAAACAGAAAAACTTGAATTTTATAATAGGCAGACAAACATAATTATAAACAAACAAACAAAACGATGTAAAATATCAATAAAATATAATGACCTTGACCCTTAATATCTTCTAATGTTTATGTACATTAGGATATGGTACGGATCTGGATAAAACCCAATTGGGTCCATGATTTAATATCCAAGGATCCGCTACTGTATATTTTGGTAATGCATGCAAGAACCACAAAATGACAAGTAGCTAAAAAATCTTCCCACCTTTTCTTGATCACTTTAATTAAAAAATTTCCACTTTCTTGGCTGCGTGTCATCATTTTATGGTGGACGCAGTAGCAAAATATACATTAGCGGGTCTTCTGCCATTGGGTAAACGGGTACCCGTTGACACCGGCTACTGGTTGTACAAATTATATAATTGATAAAACAGGAATAAGTCGGCATACATCATAAACAAATCAAAAAATGGCAGCATAAAAAATAATACTCGTGGGACCCACGAGGGTCCATCAAACCCGTTGTGGGTCAGCCATGGCCCGAGATCCAATCACTTCATTGACCGTTCCTAACCCGCTAGATAATGATGACAGTTAAACGGGTCCACTGACAATGATTTCATGAAATGGTCCGTTGGACCGGGCAGACCGTCCAAATCAACCCATAAATTGGTCTCACGGTCATATAGCGACTGACAAGTGTCTCATTTTCATTGGGCAAAAACCCGTCAGTGACTGGACTTGCAGACCAAAATCGAAGATGATTTTTGACCATTTGATATGTGGAGATCAACCGGTCGAGATCAATCGACCGTGTTGACTTTTGGAATTTTAGATTTCCATAGTTGGAGCTCTGGGCCCATGCAATAGCAGTAGAACCATGAGAATCCAAGGCGACATTTTGATAATCCAAGGAAATTTTTCTATATCCAAGGAACACTTCATTCAGAAGAAAACAAAAGCAGATGAAAAAGCTGAAGTAAATGTTTTAAGTTATAAAAAAGCACTTATCCCCTCATAATGCTTTGAAGCCGGGCTTGGATTATGTGAGAACGAATCTCGTGAGAACCGTGAAAACGGCACCGGAGGGGCTGACGCATCAGTACAGAAAAGTGATTTGCACTTTTTGGGGCGCACTTATCACTTTTCGGCTCTGATGTGTCCGTACCCTGTTGCCGTTTTCACAGTTCTCACAAGATTCGTTCTCACCTAATTTTTAGTGTTTGAAGCCTTTAGAAAAATGTCCTGCCTTGAATTATCAAGAAAGTTACATACTTGGGATACTATAATGGGAAAAGAACAAAAAGTCCATAACCGAGTTCACATCATCTCCGGTCTCAATGGATAGGTACCACTCCAGTCTCACATCATGATCTGACACGTGTTTGACAAAGGGTGTATTAATAAATATACAGTACTTATTCATTGTATATTTACTATAATGCCCTCCTTTGACCCACATGCATTGACTCAAACACCCTTTGTCAGACCACATGTTATGCACTGATTGGTAATGAAGTGGTACCTATTCATTCAGACTGGAGATGATTCTCCCACCCACCCAGTGTCTTACCGAAAATGGAATGGAGAAGTTTAACAGATCAATGGGCTTCATTGGGCTTTCCCACCTGATTGTCACTCACCCTCTTTTATGGGCCTTAAAGGACTCCAAGCCCACACAGCCAAGAAGTACTGTTAAACTGCTAACTGATTCCATTTCCTATTCTTCCCTTCCCTTCCCTTCCCTTCCGGCGACCTTATAAATTAATGTGTTCATTCTCAATGATAAGATTCCCTGTGATACCAAGCTTTTGGATCAAAACCCATCAGAACCAAAAATGAAATTCCAATCCAACGGCTTGGAATCACTGATTTTCTTGATATTCTCATAACTCAAGCAATGCTTTACAAAAAATTGACATTATCCATTCAGAAATCGCAAAATAATGGGACCAAAAAAAAACACAGTATTTGCAAGGAAGTATTAGAACTTGTATTCCACATCCCAAACCAACCCAAAAACCATTCCTCTTCCTCACATACAAAAAAGAAGCCCAAACAAAATAGAGAAATAAATTACCACAACCTCCCTGATCCAGTCTTTGTACAAACATAAACCCTCCTCCATCTTCGAAGTATCTTAAATTACCCAGACATCCCTGCTGCATCAGTATGACTAACAATGCCCTTTCACTTGAACTGAGATGACATTTAGATTTCAGGAGGAGCTTCCACCAATCTTTGTGGAAATAAATGGAGGTTCGGTAATTTACCCAACGAAAAAGAAAAAAAAAAAAAAAACTTTTTTTTTTGCCCTTTTTACAGAGAACCCCAAAAAAGAAGAACCCAAGAAAAGAAAAAGCTGATGAAATTATTATAGTTTTTTCTTTCTTTAATTCATCACATCACCTGTGTTTATGTTTATCCCCATCACGAGATAAACCTTCGGTCATAGACGCCAGCTTCTGCAGATTCAACCTCACCACCGTATCAGCAAACATCCTTGTATCCTCCTCAGTATTCCCCTCCGGTACATCCACCACATAAGATTCCAAAACAACGGTCCAGATCTTCCCACCAACCTTGAACTCGTTCACCGTCGTCACAGACCGGTAGTTCCTCAATCGGTGCTCCCCACCGATGATGCTGAACCCGGTCACTCGCCGGTCATCGTCCAGAATATCCAGCCTCTCCGTACTGGTGGCGGCCGGCAAGCCGGAGATGACGTTGACCTCCCTCAAGCAACCGACGGTGGTGTGGGACGGCGAGTCTTCCTTGAGAAAACAGCTTTTGATGAAATGCTTGTAGGTCTGGGGCTTGTCGAACTGCCGGACGACCGACCAGATTGTGTCCACCGGAGCGTTTATATGCTGAGCCAGCAGCGACGAGCATTGGCCGGGACCCATGTGGTATATGTGGAAATCGTTGATGACTTGCTTGAGCTGGTCGAACTCGTCATGAGTTAACCCGGGTGGAATCGTTTCGTGGTGAGCTGTTGGTGTTTCTTCCGTCTCTTCTTTCTCCGCCATTGACGTCTCTCCTCCTTTCTCCATTACAGCAATCGAGAGAGAGAGAGAGACACCCATATAAGGTGGGAAATTTTTATATAATTTAAATAAGGTGAAAATGAGGTGGAATTTTGGATATTAAATTAATTTAATAATATAACAAGAAATATTATAATGTTGTTTTGGTTGTTGGAGAGGTGTCAACTTGGTGATGCTGACGGGTGGGTTCTGGCTAACTGGCTGAGTTATTATTGCTTGACAGGTCCATCGACTAGCCCAGCCGAGCCGTGTCGAGTCCAGCCGAGTTTCTGTGTTTTTCAAATTTTTTGTTTTTTAAAGGCTTTTTTCTTCTTTTTGCGTAAACAATAAACCATGCGTCGGTGCGTGATGCGCGTGCATGGATTGGAGTAAACACGTGGCTGGATGGGGGCTTTCAGTCACATGCTTGCGAGCAAGCGTCCTTTGCCTAGAGGAGGTGTTTATACCTTTCTTGACTTTGGGACTTGGGTCCTCCGCCATGTTGTCGGTTGATGGGCTGGTGGAAGAAGTTAAAGGGCTTTAAAGGCCCATCTTGCGTCTTGCGTGGTTTGTGTCGTATTCATGACACGTGGTACACGCAAGGGAGTTGGTCCCACATAATGGAAGATGGTCGCAGTTGGAGATTAATTGGAGATAGATTGTACACAAATAATCTGTGTGGGATGATTATGGGGGCTAGACATATCTTTTAAATTGGTTTGTACACCTGTTAGCCTAAACTTGGTGGACCTTTACCAGGAACAATCTCATACGTGGTCATGTTTCTGAGCAACAGCAACAGGGTAATTTGATACTATGAAGGTTAAATTGATAAACAAACTCATACATGAATTTATTAAGAATAACATATAGGCTTGAACTAGAATTTTTTTGGTAAGGTCACTTGGGTATGCTAATTGCTGCTTCACCTTAACATGGAAAGCGCATTATTGGGAGAACCAGACATCGATGCAATCAATTGCTAAATGTTGTCAAGGGGGTTTGATAATAAGACCTCTCTTCTGGCCTTATCCTTCACATGAGCAATTTAAGAGTCACATAATCATTAAAAACCCTTAAATGAAAGGTTTGCCTATGTACTAGACGGGGCTGATATCCTCTACGCCACCCCCCTTGTGAGCCACTCAATGACCACAAAAGATGGGGGGGGGGAATCAATTCACTTTTTGGAGGTGATGTGACATCTCAAAAATTGCCTATGTAC
>JAOXJP010117570.1:0-13937 GCA_025762735.1 Platanus orientalis | reverse complement strand
CAACCATCATAGATGGTTGTTTCCTATATTTAATGATTCTTAAGTGTGAATTAGTGATTATTCTATCAAATCCTAAATATTCAAATCAAAATTCCTTCATTTGACCCGTATCTCACCCGTCTCTTGGTTTCGGACGCTGTATCTCTGTGATAAACTGTGATACGTGAGACATACCCGTATCTCGGATCCGCGATACGATTTGCGATAACGATATTTTGAACTTTGTGTGTGATATATATCATAAACTGACACGTGACGTGTTTTTTAATGTTTATAACTTAAACCGGGCAAAGATCAGCTTAGCTTGACTCGCTGACACCTTATCCACCCAATTATTTTTTTCTTTAACAACTCACACCAATCAAATGTAATTAAAAAACCCCGCACTAAATAAGGGTAATAACTATTTTTTTTTTTATACACCAGACTGAAACATTTCGCTTAGAAAGAAGATGAAATGAGCTAATATCTAAGCTACCATCTCATATGCCACATGTAAGATATAGGCCCCGGATCATCTAATGCAAAAACATGGAAACGTTTTGCATTGAGGAGTGAGAAAAAGTTAATTTAACGTGGAAAGTTTTAAACATAACTTTTTTCCACGTGTAAAAAATATGTCTACCATGAAGAATAGATTTAACTAGGAAATTTTAAATTCATGAAAGAGGGTCATCGGCGGGAAATCTCGACCCGGAACCCGAACAAAATAGTTCGGAGCACGGGTTGTTGGTGGATCGGGTCAATAATCGACAGCGCAACCGCTTATGCACGAAATCACATTCCCTAACGGATATTGTTGCAATGATTACAAAATCCAGTATCCTAAAATCCTATTGGTCAGTTACCGTGGAAGCAAAGGTACATGCCACGTGTACTCAACGCCGGAAAAGTCTCTACCTCGCGAAACGTATTTATAGACGGGGGCGTCTTCTCCACTCCGTTCCCACTCCAAGAACAAATCGTAAACGCCGAAGCAGCAAACCGTTCCTTCGGAATCGCGATTTCGGAGACTAATAACAAAGAAGCAAATCGAAGATCGCAACGTCGACACCAGTTGGAGTTGAACCCTCGTTTTGCTGCTTCTGTTCATTCTCTTTGCATCGCTCTTCCTGTTCACCCAAGAAGCAAAAACCGTCGATCCGTACAAGGTTAGATCTTCAATCTTTGATGTGTTATAGCGTTAATGTTCTTGCTCCGATTTCTTTTATGGCATCTTTTTTCTTTTTGGTGCGTGAATTGAAATTCGTTAGTGTTTATGTTAAGCCCTCTCGACGAATCGATTTTTTTTAGTTTGATTTTCTTTGAATTCGCGGACGTTGTTGTTAGGGTTTAGTTCGTCTCGTTGATTTTCGACGGTATTCACGTTTTTTTGGGGGTTTTGTAGAGCCGTTGTGATAATTATATTCCAGAGGTTTTCAATTTTCTGAACCTTTTATGAGATTTTGAGCTGGGATATGTTGTTGTGGGGGTTTAGTTTTTCAGAAGTGAATAGGGTTTTTGATGGAGTAGAGACACCTCTATCTGAAGTTCTTCTAATGAAATTCAATTTTGTTTATAGACCCTCTGCAAGAATGAACTTAGAGTTGTACGATGTAACATCGTCATGGTTTGTGTCAGCAATGAAAACATATACTTAGATGTTCCATGACATTGTCAATGGGGTCTAACGCCGAACAATAGGGTGGTGTTTGTGGGAGGTTTATTATGTAATGAGTAAACTTTTACAGGAAACATGTGAGAAATATGTTTTGAAAAAGAAGTATATTTTATTTTGTTTTAAGTACGAAAAAAAGAAGGCACTTTGGTGCTAAGAAATATCCAATGCATGAAGGACGGTCTCCTAACACCCTTAGCTGATTAGAAATACAATTCAAGTTACTTTTTTTTATTTTTTTACTGCAAGTGCTAAGACTTTTATGATTGTGGGTTTTGCCTGCTAAATAGCACTCTTACTAATAAATAAAAAAATGGTTGCCATGTCTTTAGCTCTTGACTGATAAACATATTCAATGCATAAAGGAAAGTCTCCTTTTACAAACTTAGTTGACAAGAAGTGCAACTCATGTTACTTCAACCTCTATAATTCTGGTTACCCCTGCTGCACACCAACCCAACCTCATTGATATTTTTAATAATATTACCGTGTTCTTAGATATGAGTTGCTGAAATATTACAAAATAAAAAGGGAAGCACGATTTGCGAATGCCCTGTCTTCCGTTTCAGAAAACAGAGCATACACAATAACATAGACATGGCAGTGCCTGCATACTTCCTATTTGGTGTATTTCTCATTTCTTATGATTGTCAGCCACCCCTGCGTCATCTAGGGTTGCATTGTGCTTGCTGCAACCCCAAGGTCTCCAAAGAACCTGCAGACCAACCCAATACCATGAAACCTTGATTGTTGCAAAGCTCCTGCTCCGCCTGAAGCGCTTGGTGACCTTGGCGTTGGATTGACATATCCACGTGAGCTTGGGTTGACCACAAGAGAGAGCTGAGACTTGGTTTGGAGACTGAACTCTCTCTCTCTCTTTGGCAGCTGAACCTTTTGGCTCGTCTTTGTTGATGTATTGTCAAGTCTATGTCAAAATATAAATATGTAATATGTAAGTGTGTGTGTAAGTGTCAAGTAAATATCACGCAAAGAGGCACACCCAGAGACAAGGCAACCAAAGATGGTTAAAGCTCCATGTTCATAAAAGCAAAGTCACATTGGCATTGGAGAACCAAAAAGGTTTGTGAAAAAGGTAAACATGGTAGGCTCACTAAGACCAACCCAAAAACCTAGGAAGAGTTGATTAGAAGAGCTCCCCCAGGCGATAGAAACAAGTCCCCACAGCGCACGATAGGGAAAAAGGACGAAAAAGGAGGCCAAGGTCCAAAATTGGCTTTCAGGACCGGTCAGGCAGAATGCCCTCTTTTGGGTGGGTGCCATGACCAGTCATGGTCCTAGGCGAGACTGGTCATGACGGAACCTCCTGTTCCGGGGTTCCAGGTAGAATGCACCCATCTGGGTGAGTGCCATGTCTGGTCATGATTGAATCGATGACCAGTCATGGGCGAAAATTTTAGAAATTTATCTTTTCAAAATCCGTGATTTTGCAATCTTTGGAACCCAGTTTTGGTAGGTTTTATATATACCTAAACATCATCTATAACAATGTACTTTTACGAAGCATACAAACATATTGAAAGTTCCTTAAAGAAGAAAGCCGTCCTTTATGTATTAACTCTTGCTGCATTCAAAGGGGGTTTGAATCAAGAATCTCTAGCGAAATAAAGAGATCCATCTTCCTCGAAGGTTCATGATTAATAGGTTCAATCCTGCAAAACCGCAATGAAAGCTCCAAGAGCTAGTCGTCCTTGAGGTAACAAATTATAAGGTTTCAGTTTAAAATCAAACCATTGAGATTCTGTGAACGTTGATTTTTTTAAAAATCTTGAAACGGTTGATTCATAAACTTGATTCAAACATAAAAATCTGCTATTAAGTAGCTCATTATTCTTGTGATTTAATTGCATTGATTTGCCTATTAAGAGGCACCTAAATTAGAAGAGAATTCTCTCTTCATTTAACTGAGAATTTACTATAGTAAAATCAGCCTGATTAAGGCATGCATTGATCAAAGAAGTTTATTCTCTAAATCATTTACTTGTATCTTTTGAGCCTTCATCGGGGACACTAGAGGCGTTTCTTTTTTCCCTTACTGGAGACATCGGGGGTGGACACTAGGTTTTCCGGAGACACCAGACCATTGTGTGTAGAGGTTTTTATGGATTAATTTTCTCTTGTAATATTGAAAAATATTATTAATAAAATTAATCATCTTAGTGAGGAGCTTTCTATAGTGGACTTAGGCCTGTAGTGCCGAATCACTTTAAAATCTATGCAATTTGTGTGGTGTGTGATTGTCACATTTATTCTTCCATCATTATCAATTCAGAAACAAAATCAAGTAAAGTAGACAAGCCGAAAGAATTTTAAAAATTGAATATCCTATTCACCCCCCCTCTAAGATAGTTAGGGATATAGAATATCAATCTCTTCTCCTCTATAAATAAAGATATACGTGAGATGGTTTTGCTTGCTGGAAAATTGGAGAAGGAAGAGATAGCAAAAGAGAGACGTGAGTGCTTGTGTGTGAGTTACACAACCATAAACTCCCATCTCTCTTTCTCTCTTTCATGATTCTTGAACCCGACACTCTTGGGAAGAAGTTATCCGTGAGTTCTTTAATCCTCTGCTCTTTGAATCGGTACTCTCTATTGAGAGAAGTTTCCTTGTATCCTCTAAGCATCATCCTCTTGATGTTGGCATTCTCATGAATCCTCTTCTCTTTGGATCAGCACTCTTTATCAAGAGAAGCTGCCTTGTATCCTCCGAGCATCATCCTCTTGAGATTGACACTCTCATTTGTGAGAACTCATCCAATATCTTTAGTGTATGTACCTCTACCCAAGAGGGCATGATTCAATCATTGGGTGATATATGTGGGTCCATGTTAGGTGTTTAGGGGTTGGGTAATCATGTAATAAGGCCTTTTCTGCCAAGGGGTTTTCTAGTATTTTAGTTAAAGGGTTAATTTTGTAGTAAAGCACTAAGACTTAATAGCCAACGGTAGAATAGGGAATAAATGCTTAGTCAACAACTACATATTTTGTCCTTATTTGGGGTCTTTTAGAGTTAAGAAGTGGGTCCCAACTATGCTGGTTGACAACCTTTTTATTGGGGATGTTTAATAGTTTAAAATTTTAGGAAACATTGTTTTTAAAGAGTCCCAGAAATTTGAAAGTCTTAGGAGACAACTTTAGGAGCTATTTAGAAGTTTCTATTTTTGTTTATCTGTTTCTTATTTTTGAAATTTAGAAGGCTTGTTACACCGCCTTTTAGCACCATAAACTCCCTTCTCTCTTTCACGATTCTTGAACTTGGCACTCTTACTTGGGAAGAGGGTTGGCCTTGAGTTCTTGAATCCTCTGCTCCTTGGATTGCCACTCTCTATCAAGAAAAGTTGCCTTGTATCCTCTGAGCATCCTCGTCTTGAGGTTGGCACTCTCATTTGTGAGAACTCATCCGATCTCTTGAGCGAATATCCATCTGAAAAATTGGATTTGCAGTAATGTTATGCTGCTGGATATTCGTTAAAATCGAACATAATGATCATTGGGTTTTAAGAGAACAACAATGTTCATTCGTCTTTGCCGGAGAGTGCAAATCTGTAGAGAGGCCGCTATCCCTTGCACATTGTTGGGAGGCCTCAACTACCTTCAAGATGTGTGAGAACAACACTTTCTATGATTCAGAACGTCAAATTTGAAGGAGTAGTATAATTGCAAATTGAAATTCGTGAGTGAACTAAAAATTGTGTTTGACGACTAAACTTGAGAATCGTAACTGAGCCAACGATTTGCAACTGTACCTTATATTCGTGATTGAACTGGTGAATAGCAACTGAATTGGATATTGTGATTAATTTGAACTCTATTGTTAATTTTATTCCCATCCTAAAACAAACATGAGTGCTATTGTTTTGTCTTTCACAATTGTTGTGAGAAGAGTGGGTAAGCCAAGCCATTCCTAGATAAAGTGATTTTGGACATCTGGATGGATGGGGATGCATCATGAGCAAGCAGGGTTCTTGATGTGCCTTTTGACTCTTTTTCCTGACACTTGTCAGCCACATGTGATTAAAGTTTAAACTTCTAATGTTCTTCGTTATGTGATAGCCAAGAATGCATCTTACATCAGCTGTTTACTTGTTTCAATGGAAGCATCTTATCTCCTGCCTTTCTACTTTCTGATCATAAGATTGTGATTTAGAAATTAACATTGAAACTCAGTGCACTCCAAATTGATATCACGTGGAAAGATTTGGCTGAGTAGCTGTTAAATTTAAATTTAGTTTGCTATTAATCTGCCAATTATTTTTCATCTTCGTACTCTGAGATGCCTAGACAATTAAACAAGGCACTGAAGACTTGGCTGATTTGCATGCTTGTCACCTGAGATTGTGAACATGGTTTGAACCCAAGTTTGATGTTCAGATTTGGATATCTCCAAGGGCACTGTTGAAAGAATTATAAGATCTCAAGAAATAGGCAAGAAGCTCTAGGTTTTACCCATCCTGTGCTTGTTTTGTTACTCAAAGATATCTCTGCTGAGATTGTCAACCTGGCTGTGAACCTATGTGAAATGTTTAGATTTGAATTTTATCCAAGTAAGTTGTTGAAAGAATTTAAATATCTCAAGGATGTAAGTAAGAAGCTCTAGTTTTTATCTGTTCTTATCTGCTGTTCTGATACTCCGAAATAGGATTAGGCCCCAAGAAGTCTACTGATTACAAGTAAATTAGTCTAAAACAATTGAGATATGGGTCTTTTCCTAATGGTTGTGTGGAGATATTCATTTATTCAATAGCAAGAGAGAATTTTATTAAAAAGAAGAGAATAATAGAAAGGGAAAGAGAAGGAAGCAAGAAAAACAAATACAAAGGAATTTTAGTTGCATCATACATAATATCTCTAGAAACTCTTCCCTTGCCAAAGGAGTGGACCAACTTGTTTGCTGATCTCACAACAAGACAAAAATGAAATGTTCAAGTATAACATTAGAGCCTGAGTAATTATGTAGGGAAGTCTCCGAGGACCCACCTTCGTCCGAGGTGAGTAGCTACAATTAGATGTTTAAAAGAAACATGGAAAGCCAAAAAAGTATAGTATCTGTTTTTGGTTAATCAGGTTTTCCATTGTATTAGATGAGCTTCTTCCTTTGAACCTTAATCATCCACTCTTTAAGATCCACTAACAATTTAATTTAATTTGCTTTGGTTTTATTTTTGTTCCATGGTAATGATTTGAAATGTTTAAGATTTTTCTTTTGGTAAAGGATTTTAAATGTTTAAGATTTCTGTAATTTTCATGTTCTTTTTAGGTTCTTGGTGTCGAGCGAAATGCGAGCCCACGGGAAATTCAGAAAACTTTCCACAAGTATGTTCAACTAAAGAGCTTCTATTTCCAAAATTTCTGTATCTATTTTTTTGTTAATCATAAAAAAATAATAATTTCTGTATCTATTTTTCTGTTTCACATGTTTAGGTTTTGGAAATAATTCCTTTTTATTTTTTTTTATTATTGTAGGCTTTCCTTCCAGTATCACCCTGATAAAAACAAAAATAAGGGTGCACAGGAGAAGTTTGCTGAGATTAACAATGGTTTGCTTTTTATTTTTAGCATTTTTCTTGCATTTATTTTTTCTGTCATCCTTATCCACATTATCATCATCTTAATTATTTTCCATGGTATATAATGATATGGTTATATATATGTATGTCTGGTCAGAGGCCCATGATCCTTAGGTGAATCCTAACCTCTTGCCATAATATTCATACACCAATTCATTGATTCAGATTTCAGACAATTAAGATTGTGGGTTGTTTCCCTGAAACTCAACTGACACAGGTATCTTGGTGTGTTGAAATTTGTGTCTGATTATTTATAGTTCACAAATTGGTGAGCCACATGCATTCTAATTCAGTTTATCAGATTTTCGCTCACAGAGTCACTTTCTTTCATGCCTACATGTAATTGCTTTCATACTGTACAAGTTTTTGTATGTAGTATAACGTGTTTTTCCAGCTTATGAGATTCTATCCGATGAAGTGAAGAGGAAGAATTATGATCTATATGGTGATGTGAATGGCAGCCCTGGGTTTCAAGAGGGCAATCCTGGGGACCGCGGGGGATATACTTACTTCACCAGTGGTAGTCATGGAAACAATCACTTTACCTTTAGACCGAATGAATGGCAAAGGATGGATGGGCATCAAAACTCTAAGTCATTCTCATATTCCTTTGGCAATCCTGGTGCTAGCCAGAGTTCATTCAGTTCTGGTTTGGATGATATCTTCTCCAATTTATTTGGGGGTGATATGAAAGGTGGGAGCCGTTTTGGTGGTTTTGGAAGCTCTACAGGACCTCAATCTGGTTCTAGGAGTTCCTATATTAGTATTCAAGCTGTTAATTCCCAGGTATTTAAGAAAGAAATAAGAGATCAAGGGATTTGGCTTTTGTTATCTTACTCACCCACATGGAAAAGAAATGAATATTATGAATCTGTCATAGAGGAGGTTGCCACCTTATTACAAGGAGTATTGAAGGTACGTGCTGTCGTGCATGTGTACATATGTCTGTTTTTGAACCGTAATTTTTCTATCCAAGACATATCATGTTTTCATTTTTTATGCATTAAGATTTTTTTTCTTCAAATAATAATAATTAATTATGTCTTCTTTTTTGACAGGCTGGTAGCATAAATTGTCAAACTGAACTGTCCCTCTGTAAGGATCTTGGTATAACACCCACCAGAGCACCCCATGCATTCATTTATTCATATAAAACAAGTGATAGGCTGTCCTTAGTGGAGTATAATGGTGAACGGGATGCCAAAAGTTTGAAGACTTTTTGTCAAGATCACTTGCCAAGATTTTAAAGACGGATTAACTTTGATCATATTGATATTTCCTCTAGCAGTGTGGAAAACTTACCACGGGTGCTGCTACTCTCTGCAAAGAGAGATACACCTGTGATCTGGCGTGCCCTCAGTGGCTTGTATCACAAACGCTTCATCTTCTATGATACAGAGGTATGAACGAAACTTTTAAATTTGAGCGACCAAAAAAAGAAAAAGAAGAAGAAATTGTTGGGTCTGAAAAGGCATGTGAAATGTCTGCAATGGTCCAATTCGCCTATGCCTTTGCATGATTCAGTGATTTTCTTGGGTCAACAGTGTCCAGCTGGAGTCATGGGATATAGTATTACAGCAACCAATATGCTTTGAAAGCAATAATCTTTGTTTTTGTGCTAGCTAATGTTTTGATAAATTGACTTGCTTGTTGGAGTTACCAAGTTAACTCACCTGAATCCAGTTTTTATAGCTAAGTAAATTAATTCTGGAGTCTATTTTTGGCCAAAGATGCAGTAAATGCTGGTTCTGTCATTATGTAGGTCCATGATGTTTCTGATCCTAAGGTGAAAAAGTTAGGGGTTGATGCACTTCCTGCTGTTGTTGGTTGGCTGTCAAATGGGGAGAAGCACATATTGAAGACAGGAATTATTGTCAAAGATTTGAGGTCTGCAATTCACGATTTGAGCGTCCTACTTGATGGTTTTGAGAAAAAGAATAAGAAGGCAGCCTCGAGTCAGGCTAAAGGTCACGGATTGAATCACAAGAGAAAAATCTACCTCTGCTTATAAGTTCAACCTTGGATAATCTGTGTGGGGAGACTACACCTGTTTGCATTATAGGTGCTTTCAGATCATCCAAAGCAAAGGAGAAGTTGGAAACCTTTCTGTGTACTGTGAGTAAATATTTCTTGCTGATTGACTCCTTTTCTTTGACTCAGTGGAATATCTCAATTCACATTAAGATAATCACTTATGAAAAAAGGGAGGACAATCTTAGCTTATTAAATACTAAAAGATCAATATCAAGTACTATTGGTTAAATCTGCAACTTCTACCTTTACATCAACTTAGTCATTATTGCTGCTCATTATTGCCCCTCCTCCTTATGATTCATGAACCCATAAATGTATATCAAATGATCAAGGGCTAGGGCTAACGCTTGGATTGCTAATATATATATACTTTATTGATTGCCAACACCAACAATTTGTTAATAAGAGGACAAATAACTGCTCATCAAAAAACAGTACAAGGAAGAACTACCCCAAAGAATGCAGGGAAAATTAGGAGAAAATAAAAGAAATAAGAACAATAGACTACTCTAATAAATAAATAAATAAAGACTGAACAAACAACTTCTCCTGAGCTACCCCATTGCTTTCTGTTGAGTCCCTGGTGTCAACCGCGTCCATTGGAACAAGATATTCATGGAGGAGACACCTTAGTCTCCCTAAGGAAGTGGGGTAACTTCCAAGAGTGCAATGACTTGGAAAGAATCTCACTGATAACTGTTATAGAGTCTTCCTCAACCACTATGTGGTTATTTATCAAAAAAAAAAAAAAAAAAAACTATGTGCTTATATCTCCCAGCTCTCGAGAACGTGAGCCCCCTGTAGGAGAAAAACTAGCTTGTCTCTAATGGAGTCCTGGATGCCTATGGGACCCGAGTATGCACCACACACACACACACACACACACAGTCTCTGACTTCACTTATCAGAACTCCTGGATTCTCTAAGGCTGTGTCTTATTGCCAAGAAAATGGGAACTTTCTATGGAAAATACCCAAATTTTCTGTGGGAAAGTTTCTTGCCGGTGTTTGGTTGATTGTCTCAAATTTTCTTACTCATGACTGGTGCACTTTTCATCTAAAACCAACAGTATGTGCGAGTTTCTCTTAAACATACCACCTGTCATCAATTTAAAATCTATTTTACTTCACTTCAAATTTTTCTATGGCAGCCAAACAGCCAGCATTCCAAGCAAACACGGCCTGACAAACATCCATAAAAAATGAGTTCAATAGTGCCCTGGGGCTGAGGAAGCCAATTGCATGCAGATGGAGAAATAGAAAGGCTAGAGCGTGCTATGCTGTGACTACCTCTTACTATGCTCTGTGGAGGAACTGTAAAATATTTGGTTCATTGTTTGGAAAATTTCCACATGTCTGATTTTGGGATTGAATTATGATGTTGATGATGATGATGTTGATCTATAATTATTACTATGATGTTGATGATGAATTATTATTATTATTAATATTATTACTGTTGTCTTGTACACAAACAAGGGGGTTATTACTTCCATTTTGGTTTCCTTGCTGATGTTCCACCTCCATGTTTTGCTTTCAGATCTCTCAGAAATCACTAACGAGGGGACTGAATCAAGTTTCTGGCTTTGGGGATTCTGTTTCCTATTCTTTGTTGGATGCTACCAAACAACCAGCATTCCTCAACTCCTTTGACAAGTCTGGGTTCAAATCATTGGATAAGATTCTTGTGGCTTACAAACCCCGGAAGGGGAAGTTTGCAACATTTGAGAATGAAATGACTACGGATGAACTAGTGGGGTTTATTAGCTCGGTCCTTAATGGAGACATACAGTTTACAAAAATAATTCAAAAACCAGCGCTTAAGCAAGAGAGCTAACTAGGAAGATGGTTTATGCGGTTTATGATTTCATGTACAAATTGAAGAGAGTTACTTGTCCTGGCAGTGATGGTGGCGCTGATTTGCGGTCAATTGCTGAAACCATTTTCTGTTCATTTTTTGCAAGCTTGTTCTCCCTATCAGTTGTACTGTATGATAGGAAGAGAGCCAATTTTCTTAATAAATTGTAGCTGCTGAGAGGGATCTGTGTACAGAGGGCTGAGAATAATCCTTGACCCTGCTCTACAAAGTTTTGTTGGGACATATTACACAAATTTAGTATGACCTGTATAGCATTTTAACTTAATAAAGCAAATTCTATACTTTCTTTCTGTATAATATTATGACTTAAACCTATTAACTGCCATTTACTTCACATTTAATAGCCATTCTCATTGTGATTCAGGATTGGATCACATGCTTTAGGATAGCACAATGGCGCAATTCTTGAGCCACATTCAAACTGACCGGCGACCATCTTTTTTATTGTAGTTATATGTGTGCCATCAGTTAATAAATACAAAATATCTAACTGTCTAGTTTCCAAAAATCTATATTCAACCAGGAGCAAGACTAGAGAACTCAGAGTGAGATGGAGATTGAAAAATAAATAAATAAAGAAGAAGAAAGGAGTAATTCAGAAAGCTGAGTTCTTATGCGAATACACGGGGAGGAGGCTAAGGAATAAGGGTACATTGGTTTTCTTCACAGTATACAATTACAGTCCATCACAAATTGTATCGATAATCAATTATGGACATATTTACCAAATACAGGCTGCAAGGATGACACAAATTCCTAGTTGGCATTTTATTTTTGTTGGGTAGGCTCCTTGTAACTCATCAATATCCTCCATCGCTATGAGTGTGAACAAGGTAGATTGAAATCATCGTTTAGGTGAATTAGTATTTGTTCTGCATTCCATGAGAGAGGTCTGGTAGTATTCTGCAGTAGGTGCATCAATGTCTGCCTCTTCCTCATATGTTGTGAATCCCACACAGTAATGTGGTGGTCAAGTAGCCCTATCTTTTTATCAAAAAAAAAACGTAGCCCTATCACAGAGCATGGTTTAAATTTCAATGGAATTAAGAAAATTTTGTCAAAAATTTTCCACTTAGAGTGGTGGTGAAATGAAATGTCAATGGAATACAAAAACTTTCAAATTTTGTTGAAATTTCTTATTGAAATCTCTGATGTCAGCAAAATATTGGCAATTTTTTTGGGTGTAATTTCATGATTTCTTTTACGATAAATCTTTTGCCGAGCTTAACCCCCCCCTGAATCTATTCTTTTGCTTTATTTTTTTAATTATTAAATTAAAGCAACGATTAGATCCTTACTCCAAATATATATATATATATATATATATATATATATATATAGATTGATGCCTTGTATGGATTTTGATTCTTGATTATGTAATGATGCTTAACATTCCCTGAAATATCAATTTTCACTACGCTTAGCAATGAGATTTTCTTGAATTCCTAATTTTGAAGCATTTAACAAAATTCCCATACTTCCTTGAGGCTACGTGTGTATTTTGTAGAAATGGAATTGACCAAGGGATCTCAAATCCGCTGAATTGAAATCTTTTGTTTGGATCATTTTGTTGAGGTCCATGAACATGGAGTTGCAAATTTTCTTCATACTCTTCTTTCTATCAAGGACATCAATTCCATGAAGCTCAAACCTTGCCTCCACCTTCCTTCTTACTCTTGCAACCATGGGATTCAGTATTAGCCGATGTTGATTCTGATCACCTGTTCCAAACTGACATCATTTTATCATTTGGTTCATATTTGAATTAACCATATAAACCGCCACTATCATAGAATCAGATCGCCCAATTTAAATCAGGATCTACTGGGTTATATTTGAATTGACCATATTGATCATCATTATCGTAGGATCAACCTATCCATTAATTGACTAGACCAACTCTCACCATGGTTTTCCAACTTGGGGTCAATTGAAATTAGAATCAACATCTAATCCGCAAAATCATTGGATTGATCTTGGATCGAACGGGATGGACTGATCCAAGGTCGATCATCAATCTTCACTGTATTGGTCAATCCAGATAGGTATTGGTCGATTTATGACTGATCTGGACCCAGTTTCAATCTTTAAAACCATGCCCTCAACTCTACTTCTACCTTCCTCCTTACTGTTATGGACATGGGATCAAGGATTAACCAATCTTGATTTGGATTGCCAGATCTAGGTTTGATCAGCTAGATCCAATTTGAATTGACCATAAAGATCGCCACTAGCATAGGGTCGGTCAATCTATGGTCAAGATTTGTTGGATCACGATTGAGTAGATTTGTTAGGTTTAGCCAGATCGACCATGGATTAACCTAATCACCACCATCCACATGTGATTAGCCAATCCAGTCCAATCATATTTCAGGATCAATTGGTTTTGACAAGGACCTCCATCAGATCTTGAAAACCATGCAAAAGAATTCTATTGTTTCTCGACAGAAAATAGATCTATGCTTGTTTTAGATTTTCTATAACAAACTCAAATCAATTGGTTGATCATGCTCATTTTTTGGTCTTAAATAAGGAATCGGCAAATAACTCCTCTCCCCTGGGGATTTTAATTCTTTAGTAGTAGACAATATTTTTCTCTTAAATTTCATAGTGAATTTGGTAAATCCATTTCCACCCTTCTTGTTATCAATCTAAATGGTGGAAATGCTAATTCCATCCCTAAATTCATTTCGACTCTCCAATTCTAGAACAACAACAACAACAAACAGCCTTATCCCAACTATTTGGGGTCGGCTACATGAATCCTGTTCCGCCATTCCG
>JAOXJP010117559.1:0-13939 GCA_025762735.1 Platanus orientalis | reverse complement strand
ATGATCTATAGATCATACCTAATATATCTATATATATATATTTATATATATATATATATATATATATATATATATATATATATATATATTATTGTTTTTCTCTCATGTAAAAAAATACTTGAAGATTTATATTGGTGATGGCATTAATGACGTTAACAAGATTTCTGTAGACTTACTTATACATGTTGGATATATGAATCATTACTTGCGGAGAAGTATACAATTGCTAGTAAGGCATTTATCAAAATCAGTCAATTCATGGTTCTACCAAAAAATAAAAATCGATCATGGCCTGATAAAGATAAAAGCCAATAAATCAACTGCTATGAGAATATAAAAAGATGATCTATGGACCCACCATCCCACCTATACTATCTGCTATCGCCAAAATCCTCATTCTCTGGTCAAACGGGTAGGATTGTGATATGTGGCACAAGACTGTTGAAGTAGCACAATAAGAAGTTCAAGATGTAGGATAGTTGGCAGAAAAATTAAAAAAAACACTTGGAGTAACAATTGAAGGTAGTTCTCTAACCATCCATTATAATGCTGCAGAACTTGGGACAAATAACAGAAGATCAAGCTTTTTGTCTATCCACAAAGCTGTAGAACATGGGAGCATATGGCAGATAAAGAAGAGGACACTTGAAGCAATAACTAAATAACAGTTTGGTGCAAGAGCATCCATGAGAAACAAGAAGAAATTAGTTGACTATGGATGATCATGTGGGATCCACTCATATATATAGATATATATATATAGGTTTATTAGGTTTTATTTCATAAAGTTATAATCTTGTTTAGGTTTGGGTATCATTAGAAAGTTTATTCCATTATCTTTCAAACGAGACCAAGATTGCGTAAATCTAAGGTGATTTAAGAGAGTTATGACCAAATTATTGAAGAGATGTCAATATGTGAAGGGAATAGTGAGACCAATTGAGCTCTTCTAAGCAAGTGACAGTGGAAATTTGGAACTAAGGACCAAGCTCTATGGAGAAGGGTTGTTGCTGCCAAGTATGGGATTGGGAGGAATGGGTGGAATTCTAGAGCTCCTGGGCCATATGGTTGTGGGGTGTGGAAAGGCATTTGCAAATCCGATGAGTTGTTTTCTCGATTTATTCATTTCAAGGTCAACAAAAGTGATAAGAGTGTTATTTTGGGATGATCCTTGGTGTTCCAGAGAGCCTCTATGTCACTTATCTGTAATGCTATAATTCATCTGCCTGCAAGTGGGGGTTTGTGACTGAACACATGATTAGGACAAGAGTTTTCTACTCTTGGAATCTTCATCTACGAAGGAACTTGAATGACTAGGAGTTGGATGATGTGGGAATGATTTTGGAGCTTTTAGAAGTGTACCACCTTGGGAGTTTAGAGGAGGAGGATGAGCGGATGTGGTTGCTTGACAGGGAAAGGGGTTTCTCGGTTAAGTTCTTATGTCTGCTCTTTCTATAGCCCCTCTCCGGACCTATCCATACAATTTATCTGGAACTCTTCCATTCCTTCAAGAGTCTCTTTCTTTGGTTATTGTGGTGGGATCAGGCTCCAACTATTGACAACCTAATCCGTAGGAGCCTTATCATTCCGAACTATTAGTCCATGTGTATCGCAGAAGGCGAATCTGCAGGGCATTTGTTTATCCACTGCGCTTGGGTGTCTTGGTTATGGGGTATCTTTATCGCCAAATTTGGGGTGAACTGGATGCATCCAGGCTCGTTGTGTGGTCTGTTCTGTTGTTGGTCTTGCAGCCTCTGTCTTGTCGGTCTCCTCTTGGGTTGGAGGTTTAGAGGATGATTCATGCAACCATTTGTAGGGCTATCTAGGAGGAGAGAAACCGCCAGATATTTGATGGAGTCTCCCGTCCTAGACAGAAATTAATTGAAGCAGTCCTCTCCTCGATTTTTTATTGGCTCCCACCAAGCGCTAAAGGAAGTATCCATTCTTTTGGTTTATGGGTTTTTGATTGGCACTCTTTTATTTTGTAGTTTCTGGTTGTTTTTTGTCATTCTTTTTCCATTGGTATTGGTGTAGGCTCTACTGAGCATTTCTCATGCAGTTTAGGAGCTGTCTATCTTGTATTCCTCTCTTCTTATTTTCTTTTTCTTTTTAATATATTACCTTATCTTTTCAAAAAAAAATGTGAAGGGAATAATGTTTTTTAAAAGGTTCTTTAATTTAAGGGTTTAGCAAATAAAATGGATGTTTCTAATTTGTCCCTAAATAGGTCAAGTGGTCGTTAGGGTTTATAAAAGTTAGATGTTTTGGCAACTAGAGAATATTAATTACTATTTTGGGAATCCATTCACTTCTTCTTCTCCCTTTATACCTTGCAAGCATCAAGGCTGCACAGTATCATTCAATACATCACGTGACTGTAGATAACTATTTTACATTATTGAGTTGTTATTAGTTTTATTTGTTGATTCTCAACAGTTTTTGATATTGCTAATATCTGCCTAAGTTCCGGGATCATCATACTCCATCATGTGGTCATGTTCTTTACTTTTTCCAGGTTATTTATTGTTTTCCAAAGTAACAGCTTGAGTTTTACATATTTGAGTGGTCTAAAATGTTCCAAATTTTCTGAAGTTTTGTGAGTTATTGTTTACTAAGTCATCAATCATCCTCCAAAGTTTCATCTTGATCTTTTAAGTCTACTTTATTTTTAATGGTGCCCTAGTTCTGTCCAGAAACCAGAATTCTAGGTTTTGTCTCCTTTTTAATATGAGAATTCTATACATTAAGTGTTACTTTCAGTCTGTTTGGACTCTGTTTTAAATACTTTTGGGCCTATAACCCACAGAATTGTTATGTCCTTACGCCATCCTGCATCACAGTCACTTCATGTGTAATCAACAACGGAATGGCAGTTTCTCCTTGTGTACATCCATTATCACTCAAGCAAAAGAGAAGAACATGAGTACACATGGCTAAAGGAGAAAGTGGTTGTTTGAAGCATTTGCAAGCAGTCTTTGAAGCAAGACACGTGGTTAATTGTTATAAAGAAAAATCCAGAACATGCCAAAGAAGAATATAACTGTCCATCTACGTTTATAACTAGTAGCAGAATTGAAGAGCAAAGGAAGCCACTTTGATGCAACACCAAGGGTTCCTCTGACAATTTGATGCAGTCAAAAATCTGAGCAACACCAGGGAAACTTGTCCAATAGATTTCAGCTATTGAAGGTGGCTTACTTTGATGGGTAAACCACAAGAAACCTCGTCATTTTTGAGTCTTAAAATGACTAAATTTAGCAATGGTGGAATTTACCAAGATTAATTTTCTTTTTTTATAATATTCAAGTCTATCTTCCATTACAAAAGCTGCCCCATATCTATAGATAAAGGAGGAGTGACATCCACCCTTCTTGAACTAACATAAGCATTAAATGTTTTTTCCTCAAAAAGATAAAAATAACATTTAACATGAAAACTCCCCTTTTCCAATAAAATTCTCATTTCTCATGCCAAACTACTCCCAACTAACATAAAAAAAAAAAACTATTTCCTAAAACAATTTGAAAGAAACTACGAGACCAATTACTAAAAACTACAATAGCATTAATGAGCCATATGAAGAGTCTTTCATGGGTTGGCCCATGTCTCATGAATCATACCTAGGGCTGTAAATGGAGCGAATTCGAAGTGGGTGTAGATACATTCATATTCGTATTCGTTTATTTAACCAAAAATTGGACACGAATTCGGATGTCTATGGATATTTAAAAATAAGATCCATATTTGTATTTGTTTACTTAAACGAATAACAAATACAAATTAGGATATAAGCGATTACACTTTTTGTCAAAAAATTAAGGTTTTGAATGGTGATACATATAATTTGTGGCTGAAAACATGGGGCAAGGGAGAGAAGTGAAAAGGGATGGGACTGTTAGTAACAACAATAAGAAGAGCAGAGACTTGAACACCCTAGAGCAGAAGAAGAATGGTAATACATACAGAAGAAGAATGGTAATATATATATTTTGTGACTGAAAACATGGGGCGAGGGAGAGAAGTGAAAAGAAGAGCAAAGAAGACTTGAACACCCTAGATAATAAGGACCTAGTTAACTATAAGGATGGAAGACAATCGGTGGAGTTCAACCAAAGAAAGGGGAGCTGGCTACTAGGGAGGTTTCAGCTAGGGTTTGGTACTAACATATAGATATATTATTCTATGTATTTGATTCTATTCTCTTAATGTGTATCATCTTCATATATATATATATATATATATAGCCGGAGCGGATATATATACATCCATATTCAATTAATTTATAAACATATATTTTTTAAACAAAGCGAATATTTAAACAATTTGGATATAGATGCATCCATGCATCCATACTCACTTTAAGCAGATCGAATAAGAATAAGATATGCATGCTTAGGTGGACAGTTGACAACCCTAGTCATACCCCATTCATCTGAACCAACTACTTGGACAAATCATCTCTTTGGCAGACCACTGTCTAATAGCCTCTTCTTCTTCATTTGATTCAGCTGTCACAGCAACCCAGCCTGCATCACTACTAACCCACACAAACACAACACACCTGTTGCCTTAATCTTCCTCTGGGAGTTTTTTTCCTCCTATGGGAGCTTCATTTTAGTTAGTTTAGCTCACTTGTTATCCTCCTCTTAGAATTTTATCTACTCTCCCTACAAGTCAACTGGATTCCTCCATAGGATCTTTATCTAAATTTAGTTCATCTCCCATACTAGAGTCGAGTAGTTTCTTCCCTAGGTCACTGATTAGCTCCCCTGCTGGAGTCGATTAGTTTCCTCCCCAAATCATTGATCACCACCTCTACCAAAGTCAAGTGGGTTCTTCCACAATTTAAAACACCACCACCACCATCCTCCCTATCTATTGAGTTGCAAGTGCTTTGTTTACATTTATGAAGTATTTATTCAGCAATTTCTTTATCTCTGTCATTGTTTTAAAAACATCACCGAATTTTGATTAAAATCTTTGATCAAGAGATAAAAAAGAACCCATCGAAAGACAAACCCTCCCTATCCATATCACTCAATCTTTGGGTGGCTAACCAGGCCGAATGAGCCAATCTCTCGGGTCTCTCTGTCTAAATCAGATCCCAGGATCGTAGGTGAGTTTGGTATTTGTACCTTGTGGCATTAACACACCCAAATTTCATCCAACACTATCCAAATCCCAAAATTGGTTGGATCAAGCTCATCCTTGATCACGAGCTTGGGAATGAAACAGAGCAAGTCGAGAGAGTTTGGAGGGACAGAAGCTAAAGAGAAGGGAGAAGTAATTGTTGCTGACAAAAGAATTTGTAGTAAAGCGGACGACCGACGGACCATGAAATTCGGACTGGACACAGTAATTTTTCACAACATACCACTCCGATCAGGGGAACAGGGGGTTCCCTCTGGCGACTTTCTCTAATTGAAGAACTTTTGATCATTGATTGTCAGATTATGTGTGGTCGAGGTGGCCACAGGAATGATAGTGATAATCCGCAAAGCTAGCTCAGAATCCAAACCTGAAGTGGACAAGATATCCCTGAGAAAGAAAAAAAAACAACCTTGAAGAAACAGAGTATTCCGTAATCTAAATCCTTAGCAAGCCGCCCTAATAAACCCAGAAATAATCTTTCATATAGAACAAAATAGAGAAAACCCAAACGACAAATATGTTTCTCATACAGATGCCTTGAAGCCAGAAATAAAAATTCAGGGCTGACTACTATAAGTTGCATTTTGAATTTGGATCAGCCTCAAGAGAATAAATATCTCCAATACCAAAGCTCCACTAATTTCGGGAAGATACAGCACCGAAGATTTCTAAGACCCAGTAAGCTCGCGCAGAGAGAGAGAGAGAGAGAGAGAGAGATTCAAAGTTGTTTATTAGAGACAAGATTCTAAGCATTTCAGGGGAAAAAAAAACCCAAATGGAGGGAGAGAGAGAGAGAGAGAGAGAGAGAGAGAGAGAGAGAGAGAGAACCTGTTAACAACAAGAACTCCTAAGCAGAAGCTCGAAATGCAGAAGAGAGAAACCCATTTCGTTGAGAGTCCACCGCCGCTGCTCTTTTGGTGTCTGCTCGTGAGCATTAGGCCCATTAAAAGCTCCAGGTTTTACAAAGCTTCTTCTTCCAGTTCCAGTGCTTAGAAGGAAGAAAAAAGGGCTACAGAGAATAAGCAAGTGACTCCATGAAAGATGCAAAGAGAGAGAGAGAGAGAGATGGAGAAGGACAGTGCAACACCTATTTTTTTTTTTTTTTAAATTGTGCGCCTAGGCAACCCATCAAATTTGCTTTTTGGAGGGGGAGAATGGGCAAGCAGTACTAAACAGCGCAAGTCTCTTTTCATTAATATATAAGGGAAAACCGGACAATCGTCACGATTACTTCAAAATACCCAAATTAACCACAGAGTTTATGTTGAATGACCAATTTCATCTTCTGTCTGTTTCAGCTTTTATTTATTTATTTATTTATTTTAACTCTTATATTTTTGCTAGAGCTTAAATAGTATTCTGGATCTTGTACACCCAAATTAATCTACCCCCTTGTGTCACCACACCGCAGACTGACTGGTATTCATTTTGAATTTCGTGCTTTTATTTTAGGTATTAAATTACTTTCTCAACTGAAGACGTTTTGTACTGTTTTAACCCTATAACCCTTTTTTTTTTTTTTTTAACTTATTTTTTCATTTAAAAACATTTTTACCGTCTTAAATTTTAATACCATACACTCCTACTTTTGCATATGGGGACATGGGAGGACTGACAAATTAGGTCTAGAAGATCCTGCCCCTTCTTATCTCAAGTTTGTACTTACAAGTTACCACATCCATGTTTACCAAGAAAGATAAAAGTTACCACATCATGTAACTCAACTCTTTGATTCAGGACTTACAATTATTGGAAATTTGGCACTCAAACTCAGTAGAACATTATCGCATGTTGTTTCTAATAGTGATCTCTGTGCAATAATTTTGATAATGCTCAATTGGATTTTGTTAAAAGAATAGCAAATGGAATAATTCAGATTCTAAGCCTAAGTGCAGTTCCCTCACTTTAATGGCTAACACGGTTCTCTAGCCACACTCCTTGGATAATGAAAGTTCTGGTGAAAGATTTTTCTTCTCTCGTAGCGAGTTGGGGCATGTAGCCAATTTTGTGTATATATATATATATATATATATATATCATCTCATCTCATCTCATCCGCAAGGATCTTATTAAGCACACCTTAGAGTTTTTGGTTAACTATACTTTATTAGAATTTTGTTTTTGGTAAAATATTAGAATTGTTTTTTGCTTTTAAATTATAAACACTTCCCTTTACTACTTAAGCCAATTTTTTGTTTGTACCTTTTTCTCATCTTTTTAACTCTTTCAACCTGCATCTTCTTCTTCTTCTATTATTCCTTAGCTGGGGCAGTTGTTGATTTTAGTTATAAATTATCGAACTATTTCTTTTGACCTATCTTGATCTTATCACCTATTGTTGGTATCCTTAAGTACCCATAAATGCATTTATTTCTAATTTTATTGTTTTAGGTATTTATGCATGAATCTCTATACTTTGTAACTTTGTTGAGCTTGATCTTATCATCCCATATTGCTTTATTGATTGATCTGATAATAAAAACTCAACCCAACTCCAACCCCTCACCATTCAATGATCCTAATATTGACTCATTTGAATTCAAAAACACCAACAGCCAAATTACCTTCCACTGAATGGTTAGGATCATTTGAACAAATGTGAACTTAGCATCGTAATGCATCTAAGAAGTAGGCACATTGGAATCTTGGATAGATTGATTACTGCATCTAAGATTAAATCCTAAAATTGTTTTGGTGTTTTGCATTAGAAAAGAATAGTGGAAATTGGAGAATGGGCATTTCAGTAACTCCGGAAACGCCCCGTGGTGGTTGTCCATCTGGCATTTCCCCTTGTCTTCCTTAATATGTACTTTATTTATTAAAATTATATTGAGTATAAACCATAAGACACTGAGATCGAAGGACAAATCATAATAAAAAGAGAATGAACAGTGAGACATGATTCCGTTACTTCAGCATGAAGGATGTCTATCGGTATCAGTAGATTCAGCAGCACTGACGCACGACTCCGTGAATGAAGATTTGAAATTGAATTAGAGGAAGAGGGAAGAAGAACAGCAGTGAATGAGGCAAGTCTACGTGACAAAATGAGTTAAAGGAATCCATGCCAATCACTCAACCCTCTTTAGGTTAACTCTCTGTCTCTACCTTATTTCTGCCCTTCTCACGGGTTCTTACTCTCGTGTCCCCACGGCCCACTTATTTCTTTGCGACTTTTGTTCATGTATAAACGAGGATACCTTACCTATGATGATTGCTCCACGCATTCTTCATGCAATTGGAAATTTTGTGTCATTTCGGTTGGCCAAACCAAAAAGAAAGAACTTAAAGGCTACATGGTTTCCATAATGACCTGTTATAACCGTAGAATTATATACCATCACTAGTGGGGAACGGGGACATGCTGATTAATTGAGGAGTATTGTTTTATGTGGTTTCCAAATACAAAATGTACCTGTGCATGGATCAAACTCTGTATGCATGGATCAAACTCTACATAGAGTTCATCTGGAATGTTTGGGTGACATACCCTGCCAAACCCAAAATAAATTTTGGGGGTATTTTTGAGATTTATTTATATATTGTTTATATAAAAGGATTAAAACCCTAGTTTCATTCGAGAGTTTTTTTTTTTTTTCAGAGAATAAAAAGCAGATTTCATAAAATAAATTGTTCATATTTTCTTTTAAATATAATGGAATCGGTATGAATCAATAAATGTAAACAATCTTACTAAACCACGTAAATCACTGTTTTTAATCAAAAATAAATAAAAAAATGTAAATCACTGTTTTATACGTGATTGTATCTTGGTTTGTTTTGGTTTTTTTGCCTTTCCTTTACGATCCATTGTAAAATGCTACCCTTGAAGCTCCAATCTCTCTCTTAAAAAGGTCATACTATTACAATCTCACTTGGAGATAATGTTGGAGAGAAGATCACCGTTCCAAATCTTCCTACAGTTTCTTTTCGTTTTGTTTTATTTTTTTGGTAGAAAAAAATCTCACTATGTTTATAACGTACCTATAACCACGACAAAAGTGGATTTGATTTTGATACTCTGAGATTTGAATTTCAAACTTCAGTCACATCACACCTACATTGGTGTGTAATAGGTTCATTCGACTCTAGAGAAATTTGAACTGTAACGATTCCTCTCATAGTGTCAAGGCTGCCTATTGTTATGACCGTCATAATTGTTAATTTAAACACTTGTTTCAATGTTGAAAAGAAAAGTACTTTTTTTAGAGACAGGAAGAAAACCTTCTAACATGAGTTTCTATGTTGATACTTAGCACAATTTTACATATTTGGTCAAATCTATATATATATATATATAATCAATTTTCTTATGATAAATCACATTAAAGCTAAATTATGAACAAGATATCTTAAAAATTAGAAGAAAAAAAATTCTTTTTTATTTTGGGGAGGAAAAACTGAAGAATTATCAACCAAAATATTGTGAGGCAAAAAATTTTGCATTCTGTGTCGGTGCCAAAAGTTCAACGACACAAAGAAACATGACTCCATGCAGCCCTATTTCTACATAATACACATATGGCCCGCAAGCTCACCAAGGACTAATGCATCCTCTCTTATTTCCGAAAGGACTGATTGGATGGCTTAGTTGAAATAGACAATTTTAGTACAGGAATAAAGAAAAATTCGGCAAACAAGTCTTCATATATGTGTTGGTTTAATTATTGGGGATCGGACCAGATGGCTCTGCCTCACCGGACCTTATAACCCATCAATTAAATGATTAAACCTGGCTTAGTTAAAATGAATAAGGTGGGTTATATAAACAATGAACATTCAAGTGTGGCTAAGAGAATCACATTTTTTTAGCACTTGAAGAATTTTCTTAAATCAAAAGCTCCTATTGGGCAAAGATAGAAACACAGGATGTTTGTATGAACTTCGGGTTGTGGTGCAGTCACCGAATATCCCATTTAATCTTTGGTGGCAACCACTCATAAAAAGATGTCATACCATTTGACGAAAAGATCTTGGTCCCATTGCACAAATCTAAATTGGAGTTGGTACGAAGGTCAAGTTACTTTCACGACCATGGGTCCACATATCAAGTCACAATTATTCATATCCATTATCCTCCATTGGAAAGCATTGTAGGAGAAGTTTCCAATGCCAACACTGTGAAGACCCTCATACTTAAGGCCCCGTCTGGTTGCCATGAAAAGATTTTCTCGTAACAAAATTTTCTCAAAAAATCAGTTTTAAGTTATCTGATTGTCATGACAAGTTGGTTTTTTCATGTTTTTCCTGTGATTCTTTTTTTTTCTCATGGGATTTTCTTTTCTATTCTTTTCTACACAATTTATGGTAACCAAATAGAATGATTGTCTGTTTCAAGACAGACCTCTAAAGGCGTGTTATTGATTGACACATGATGTGTTTTTGAATTTGATGTTTTTTATTGATCACCTACTTTTTCAACTGAACACTTTTTTGGACCCTTTTACCCCCTAAACAACACATGTCTATTTATAATTCACCATATATACTACAAAGACATTTTTATCACAGAACATTTGCTTGGCTATATTTATATTTTACTTGGGGAAAAACATGTCACTGTGGCATTTCTCTTCCATATGGAAGTCTAGGGTTCAATTCTCGTTTCCAGTAGTGTGCCGTGGAAAAATAGCATGCTTTAGGTTTCGGTTTCGGGTTTGGATTCTCTCCGGTAGAGGCCAGGGTTGCATTATGCAGGAAAGTTGTAAGGATGTATGCTAGGGCGGCAAGATCAAAAAAAAGAATTGGTACCCAAGTGAACCACTTCACTTGGGAACCGAGATCTATGGTTCTGCGCACTGTTTGAAGGAAGTTACTTATACAATTACTTTTGAAAAATCTATGTTATTTAGAAGATAATCCCTCAAAAAGCATAGGAATGAATTCAATCACCCCCAAATGTTCTGTGATGAAAAAGTCTATTAGTATCTATGGTGAATTATCTTGGAAATATATTCTAGTTTGTCTGCTAAGGTCTGTTGTAACCACTTCAATTCCAGTTATTAGATTTGTTAAAGTCTTGTTATGTAATCTTTTGAAAGAGCATATATCAATAGAGTCTCAGAGAGTTCATCTCGATGAGCTTATTCATTTCTTCAGAGCTTTCGTATTATTTTTCATGATATCCAAAGCCACAGACTAGCTCCACTTTTCTTCTTCTTCTTAGCTCTAATGGCTTCCTTTGAAACGTCTAAAATATCATCTTCCACTCTTCTACAATCGTTCATTTCTTACCTTCCATCTTTATTTCCGATAAAGCTCAATGGTTTGAATTACCTGATCTGGAAAATGGAGTTCCTAATGGCACTATGAGCTCATCAATTGTTATCTTTCATTGATGGCTCTCTGAAGAAACCGCTAGAAAAAGGTTGAAGAAACTGGCACTCGTGTTTAAAATCCGTTAATACTCCGACTGACTTCTTGCCAACCAGCAATTGCTAAGTTGTCTTAATGTGACAATATCTGAATCTCGTTTGCCAATGGAACTCAATTTTCAACACGCCAAAGATGTATGGCTCATTCTTGAAAGACAATTCTCTTCCTATTCTGAATCTCATATTCTCCAATTGAAGAGTTCAAAGCATAAATAAAGTTCACAGAAGATTATTGTAACACCCTACACATTCCTATGTGTTAATAAACGGGAAATAGATAAACGATGTGGAATGCAATGAAGTCTTTACACTCAATGGTTTAGGGGGAACCAAGTGTAACGCTCTGCGTTTCACATAAAGAGAAAACTGTAATTTTTCTTTTATAAGGGTAAAATTGTCATTCCATATGTGTATGCAGACCATAGTGAGTTTAGGATCCTATTAGACTAAGTTAGAAGTGTAAGAACCAAGTTGGGCCTCAAATTTGTCAAGTTCAAAAGTTATCCTGATTTTGCATTTAGGATAACTTCACGGGTCCATTGACACCAATATCGAGAGAATTAAAGGTCATTACATATTTTTTTGGAATAATCTAGGAGTCTACTTTCCAACAATATAAATTATGTATGAATAGGTGTTTCCTAAAGGAAGTTATGATTGTTTTCCCATAAGTATACGGTCAGACTCACTAATTTGAAGTACATTTGGAGATACACCAATAATAATATAAGAAGAATTAGAGAACAAAATTTGTTTTCTTAGATATCTCTAAAAGTCTAATTTCTAACCCAACAAACAGTGATCGAATCCGAGTTTTCTAGAGAAAGTTATGAGTAATTTAGCGTGAAGAGGTAAAAATTGAGAAAACATGTCCAACTCGAGCCTTCACTTACAGGCTCGAGCCAAACTTAGTGGATCGATCTGGATTGATCTGAGATCAAGCCAGTAGTTCTTTGGTCATAGAAAAAGACACAAAAATGTGCGGGATCAATGCAAAACGACCTAGATTATATTTTTTTTAGAAAAAATCAATTTTACTTCATTTTAGGGAGTGTAGGACCCCCCCAACTCGATCTAAAACCCTATAAATATGTTAAAGTAACTCTAATAGCCTCATTTACATAAAAAAAAGAATGAGTTTGAGAGTTTTAAGATATAAAGAATGAGTTCTTCCCCAAATTAAATAAGTTTCATTCCTAACTCTTAAAATCTTGCTATGATAACTCATTTTTTTCCTAGACCTTCATAGTTTCATCCTACTAATATTAGATATACATTATTTTATAGAGAATAGAAGGAAAAGAAAGGAGGTTCTACTTCAAGATCTTCTTAAAAAGTAAAGGGAAAAGCCTGGGTAAGTAGTTATACAAAATTTACTTTGTTTTTGTTTATTTTAGGTTCTTAAAAGTCTTGTAATGGTAAAATATTGAGTCTCTGAATTTTTTCTCATATGTTTGTAAAACCCTTTTCTAGGATCTTAGAAACCCTGCCTATTTGTGCTAATTTGTGATGACACATTGTCATTTTTTTGTTAAGATCTTAGAAATCCCTATTTTATACTATGAGGAAAAGTGGATTTACATGTCATCTATATGTATTTCCTTGAAATGATGAATCTCATGTATTGTGAATGCTTATAAACTAGGATTCTATAACTCTATAGTTTTCATGAAGGATATTGATGGATATTTGCTTGATTTGCCATAACTAGTATGATTACTTGAGTTAGTGATAAACATCTTTTAAATATGTTAGTTAAAGATGATACAACAAAATAACTATGAAACATGTTAATCTCTATGTAATGATCCTAGAATGTTGTGTATAAATTGCTTAAGAAACTCTATAGAATGATTCAAGTAAGATATGCTTAGAGATTGTAAATATCGGGTTTTTTTCTTTGATTTTTTATGAATTCCCATAATTCCTATGCTTTACATGTTTGATAAAATGTCTTTTGATGTTTTATCTTGTTATTTACATGTTTCTTGGATGTCTTTGAATTCCTTGCATGAACCTATTGTTTTTCTTGGTAAATTCCTTCAAATACATGTTGACTTATAGATATTTTATAAATTCTCATGTTAGGATGTTAAAATCTATGTGTATATGTTTTAAGAGGTTAGAAAATACATGTAAGGTTGTATGACTTCCCTTATTGATAAAGTTAAATAATGATTTATTCATGTTGCATATATTTTTTATTTTGCTAGTACATTTATGCCATGTGAATTTAGTTACTCCTTGTATTATGATTGAATAATATGCTAAGTAATGGTAAGATAATGTACACAATAACAACAAACAGTCTTATCCCTACTATTTGGGGTCAGCTACACGAATCCTGTTCCACCATTTCACTCTATTTAGGGTCATATCTATCGTTAAATTACAAGCTAACATGTCCCTCCTTA